>JAQPPZ010006637.1:0-10898 GCA_028583015.1 Wollemia nobilis | reverse complement strand
TGGACTCAATGTTTGTCCAAGAACCTTATCTAAGACTAATTATACACCCTACTCTATTGGGTCTAAATGTAGAATTTCAAAACAAATCCAAGTGGCTAATGCATTAGGTTGATGTCCATAAGGGTTTACATGCATATGTCATAATCATGGTGGCAATGCTAACCGACCACTAGATAAGCAATTGTGGCAATGCTAATCAATCACTTACTGTATGACTAGTTCGTTCGCCAAAACCAAGGCACTCAATAATTTATCAACGACAAGGTTCACAAATATTCATCGCCTCCATCACTCGAACATCCCACATTTTTCTTGATCTAGGGCAATCAAATATCAACTCTCTCAAGCACAAAATTTATTTCCATCATTCACCCATCCGCACAATGATAGGTGTCATTTATTTTTGCATTGCATTGTATTTTCACACAACACGATACAAAAAGAGGTATTTGTAGACACCAAAATCAAGCATCTTAAATGCTAATTAATTAATCACAATTAATTAGTATGTTTAATATTAATTAAATTAATTAATATTAAATTAAAAATTCATTCACCTAAGTATTAATTAATTAATTAATTAATTGGTTAATTATTACCTAGGCTACACAACCACTCACCCCTCCTTGCAGGAATATTCACCCTTCCATCCCAACTTCCACATCATCCGTAGTTCACTTCAGTTCCACCTCACATCCCCCATTTCAATCATGCACAAGAAAGGATCACCCTTTTCCACAAATGAACTTTAGTTTACTACATATGATATAACTTGCAATTGCACCTCCATCCACACATTGGATATTTCCAATACACACACAATCACAACATGCACTCACAGTTTAGCATGCATATTTAAATTAAATAAATATATTTATTTTAAATGCATAAACAAACCAAACATGTATACGAATAAACATGCATAATTAATTTAAAATGCATATTTAAATCCACATTCACTTTCAGTTTAGCATACACACGTAATTAACATCCATATCCAATATGCGCACATTTCAAAATTGCATTCACATCCGATGATATTTCCAAGGTAAGCTTATCCTCATCTATGAGCATGCATCCT
Organism: Wollemia nobilis; assembly: GCA_028583015.1. Lineage (NCBI taxonomy): Eukaryota > Viridiplantae > Streptophyta > Pinopsida > Araucariales > Araucariaceae > Wollemia > Wollemia nobilis. Next base: position 9,817 of record JAQPPZ010006637.1, on the reverse strand, counting down.
TTGGGATAATCTCAATGCATAAGAGAAGAACTAGTTAACACCACTTAACTAGTTGAGCCACCACCTCATCCATTCCCTTCGAGAAATGCACCTTCTCCTTCATGGAGTATGAGGATGGAACACGTGAGCGCACATTGATGAAACCCTCCCCTTTGGTCACATTTCAATTCCAATTCAAATCCCCCAATGGCACCAAACCCCTTTGGTCACATTTCAATTCAAAAAGCCCCAAAGGCACCAAACCCCTTTGGTCACATTTCAATTGAAAAAGGCCCTAAAGGCATAAAATCCCTTTGGTAATATTTCAATTCTAGTTCAAATTCTCCAAAGGCACCAAACCCCTTTGGTCACATCTCACTTCAAAAAGACCCCAAAGATACCAAACCCCTTTGGTCACATCTCAATTCAAAAGGTCCCAAAGGAACTAAACCTCTTTGGTCATATTTCAATTCAAAAGGCCCCAAAGGCACCAAACCCCTTTGGTTATATTTCAATTCATAAAGGCTTTAAAGGCACCAAACTCCTTTGGTCAACATTTTGTATTTTAATTCAAAAAGGCTTTGAAGGCACCAAACCCCTTTGGTCAACATTTTATATTTTAGTTCAAAGGCTCAAAAGGCACCAAACCCCTTTGGTCAACATCTAGAATAACTTTTCCTTTCTTGATTGAGCTTACGGTTTACTTTCTTGTCCTAGATTAGCTACACTAAATCCCTGAGTGAACCTCGTATATAGTTATCTACTTTAATCACCTGGAAAATGCAATGACTAGTTATCCATGCAATCCCATAGGATGAGAAGATTACCATAAGGACACTCATTATCAATAATCAATTAACATCTTTGAATCAATCATGTACAATTCATGTTTTCGTAAGATAACATTACCTTCAGAATCATAGATTAGATCCCCATTATGCTTAGGCAAAAGCATAGCCATAAATTAGAGCCCCATTCTACTTGGACAAAAGCAAAGCCATAGATTACATACCCATTATGCTCAAGCAAAAGCAAAGACATAGATTACATTTTCTTTCATGTTCATAAATTAGATTTTATTACAACCCCATTCTGCTTGGGCAAAAGTAATGATAGATTATATTTACTTTCATCTAATTTCTCGCTTTTATAGATTAGATTTTCTTTTCTATTGTCGATTAGCTAGCCTAGATCTTTGAGTGAACCCCGTACCTACTAATCTACTCTAGTCACCTAGCAATTGCAGTGACTAGTTATCCATACAATCCAATAGGATGGGTAGATGACCATAAGGACACTTGTTTCAAGCACAAAACAAAAACAATCACCTGCACAAACATGACAACACAAAATTACGACCAAACAAACACACAATTGGGTTTATTTTATCCAACATGAAATTGAGAAAGGGTAAATTATGTTACTTACAGGTCCTGCACTCCCTCCATCCTCCATCACATAATAAAACACACACACGCAAAAACAACATAAAAATCAAAACCACCACCAGCCACACTTCATCCATTCAGTCCATCTCCAATCTCATTGGGGTCAATTACCTCGTCGTCATCATCCATTTTGTTTGCCACCCATTCATCACTTGAGGGGGTAGATAATACAAATAAAATCATACCTCAAATAATATCAATAATCAAACACCCATTATTGGACTCAATATTTGTCCAAGAACCTTATCTAAGACTAATTATACACCCTACTCTATCGGGTCTAAATGTAGAATTTCAAAACAAATCCAAGTGGCTAATGCATTAGGTTGATGTCCATAAGGGTTTACATGCATATGTCATAATCATGGTGGCAATGCTAACCGACCACTGGATAAGCAATTGTGGCAATGCTAATCAATCACTTACTGTATGACTAGTTCGTTGGCCAAAACCAAGGCACTCATTAATTTATCAATGACAAGGTTCACAAATATTCATTGCCTCCATCACTTGAACACCCCACATTTTTCTTGATCTAGGGCAATCAAATATCAACTCTCTCAAGCACAAAATTTATTTCCATCATCCACCCATCCGCACAATGATAGGTGTCATTTATTTTTGCATTGCATTGTATTTTCACACAACACGATACAAAAAGAGGTATTTGTAGACACCAAAATCAAACATCTTAAATGCTAATTAATTAATCACAATTAATTAATATGTTTAATAGTAATTAAATTAATTAATATTAAATTAAAAATTCATTCACCTAAATATTAATCAATCAATTAATTAATTAATTGATTGGTTAATTATTACCTAGGCTACACAACCACTCACCCCTCCTTGTAGGAATATTCACCCTTCCATCCCAACTTCCACATCATTCGTAGTTCACTTCAGTTCCACCTCACATCCCCCATTTCGATCATGCGCAAGAAAGGATCACCCTTTTCCACAAATGAACTTTAGTTTACTACATATGATATAACTTGCAATTGCACCTCCATCCACACATTGGATATTTCCAATACACACGCAATCACAACATGCACTCATAGTTTAGCATGCATATTTAAATTAAATAAATATATTTAATTTAAATGCATAAACAAATCAAACATGCATACGAATAAACATGCATAATTAATTTAAAATGCATATTTAAATCCGCATTCACTTTCAGTTTAGCATACACACGCAATTAACATGCATATCCAATATGCGCACATTTCAAAATTGCATTCACATCCGATGATATTTCCAAGGTAAGCTTATCCTCATCTATGAGCATGCATCCTTTGGGATAATCTCAATGCATAAGAGAAGAACTAGTTAACACCACTTAACTAGTTGAGCCACCACCTCATCCATTCCCTTCGAGAAATGCACCTTCTCCTTCATGGAGTATGAGGATGGAACACGTAAGCGCACATTGATGAAACCCTCCCCTTTGGTCATATTTCAATTCCAATTCAAATCCCCCAATGACACCAAACCCCTTTGGTCACATTTCAATTCAAAAAGCCCCAAAGGCACCAAACCCCTTTGGTCACATCTCAATTGAAAAAGGCCCTAAAGGCATAAAATCAATTTGGTCACATTTCAATTCTAGTTCAAATTCTCCAAAGGCACCAAACCCCTTTGGTCACATCTCAATTCAAAAAGGCCCCAAAGATACCAAACCCCTTTGGTCACATCTCAATTCAAAAGGTCCCAAAGGAACTAAACCTCTTTGGTCATATTTCAATTCAAAAGGCCCTAAAGGCATCAAACCCCTTTGGTTATATTTCAATTCAAAAAGGCTTTGAAGGCACCAAACTCCTTTGATCAACATTTTGTATTTTAATTCAAAAAGGCTTTGAAGGCACCAAACCCCTTTGGTCAACATTTTATATTTTAGTTCAAAGGCTCAAAAGGCACCAAACCCCTTTGGTCAACATCTAGAATAACTTTTCCTTTCTTTATTGAGCTTAGGGTTTACTTTCTTGTCCTAGATTAGCTACACTAAATCCCTGAGTGAACCTCGTATATAGTGATCTACTTTAATCACCTGGAAATTGCAATGACTAGTTATTAATGCAATCCTATAGGATGAGAAGATTACCATAAGGACACTCATTATCAATAATCAATTAACACTTTTGAATCAATCATGTACAATTCATGTTTTCGTAAGATAACATTACCTTCATAATCATAGATTAGATCCCCATTATGCTTAGGCAAAAGCATAGCCATAAATTAGAGCCCCATTCTGCTTGGACAAAAGCAAAGCCATAGATTAGATACCCATTATGAACAAGAAAAAGCAAAGACATAGATTACATTTTATTTCATGTTCATAAATTAGATTTTATTACATCCCCATTCTGCTTGGGCAAAAGTAATGACAAATTATATTTACTTTCATCTAATTTCTCGCTTTTATAGATTAGATTTTCTTTTCTATTGTCGATTAGCTTGCCTAGATCTTTGAGTGAACCCCGTACCTACTGATCTACTCTAGTCACCTAGAAATTGCAGTGACTAGTTATCCATACAATCCGGTAGGATGGGTAGATGACCATAAGGACACTTGTTTTAAGCACAAAACAAAAACAATCACCTGCACAAACATGACAACACAAAATTACGACCAAACAAACACACAATTGGGTTTATTTTATCCAACATGAAATTGAGAAAGGGTAAATTATGTTACTTACAGGTCTTGCACTCCCTCCATCCTCCATCACATAATAAAACACACACACACACACACACACACAACATAAAAATCAAAACCACCACTAGCCACACTTCATCCATTCAGTCCATCTCCAATCTCATTGAGGTCAATTACCTCGTCGTCATCATCCATTCTGTTTGCCGCCCATTCATCGTTTGAGGGGGTAGATAATACCAATAAAATCATAGCTCAAATAAGATCAATAATCAAACATCCATTATTGGACTCAATGTTTGTCCAAGAACCTTATCTAAGACTAATTATACACCCTACTCTATCGGGTCTAAATGTAGAATTTCAAAACAAATCCAAGTGGCTAATGCATTAGGTTGATGTCCATAAGGGTTTACATGCATATGTCATAATCATGGTGGCAATGCTAACCGACCACTAGATAAGCAATTGTGGCAATGCTAATCAATCACTTACTGTATGACTAGTTCATTCGCCAAAACCAAGGCACTCAACAATTTGTCAACGACAAGGTTCGCAAATATTCATCGCCTCCATCACTCGAACATCCCACATTTTTCTTGATCTAGGGCAATCAAATATCAACTCTCTCAAGCACAAAATTTATTTCCATCATCCACCCATCTGCACAATGATAGGTGTCATTTATTTTTGCATTGCATTGTATTTTCACACCAAAATCAAACATCTTAAATGCTAATTAATTAATCACAATTAATTAATATGTTTAATATTAATTAAATTAATAAATATTAAATTAAAAATTCATTCACCTAAGTATTAATCAATTAATTAATTAATTAATTAATTGGTTCATTATTACCTAGGCTACACAACCACTCACCCCTCCTTGCAGGAATATTCACCCTTCCATCCCAACTTCCACATCATCCGTAGTTCACTTCAGTTCCACCTCACATCCCCCATTTCAATCATACGCAAGAAAGGATCACCCTTTTCCACAAATGAACTTTAGTTTACTACATATGATATAACTTGCAATTGCACCTCCATCCACACATTGGATATTTCCAATACACACACAATCACAACATGCACTCACAGTTTAGCATGCATATTTAAATTAAATAAATATATTTAATTTAAATGCATAAACAAATCAAACATGCATACGAATAAACATGCATAATTAATTTAAAATGCATATTTAAATCCACATGCACTTTTAGTTTAGCATACACACAATTAACATGCATATCCAATATGCGCACATTTCAAAATTGCATGCACATCCGATGATATTTCCAAGGTAAGCTTATCCTCATCTATGAGCATGCATCCTTTGGGATAATCTCAATGCATAAGAGAAGCACTAGTTAACACCACTTAACTAGTTGAGCCACCACCTCATCCATTCCCTTCGAGAAATGCACCTTCTCCTTAATGGAGTATGAGGATGGAACACGTGAGCACACATTGATGAAACCCTCCCCTTTGGTCACATTTCAATTCCAATTCAAATACCCCAATGGCACCAAACCCCTTTGGTCACATTTCAATTCAAAAAGCCCCAAAGGCACCAAATCCCTTTGGTCACATCTCAATTGAAAAAGGCCCTAAAGGCATAAAATCCCTTTGGTAACATTTCAATTCTAGTTTAAATTCTCCGAAGGCACCAAACCCCTTTGGTCACATCTCAATTCAAAAAGACCCCAAAGATACCAAACCCCTTTGGTCACATCTCAATTCAAAATGTCCCAAAGGAACTAAACATATTTGGTCATATTTCAATTCAAAAGGCCCCAAAGGCACCAAACCCCTTTGGTTATATTTCAATTCAAAAAGGCTTTGAAGGCACCAAACTCCTTTGGTCAACATTTTGTATTTTAATTCAAAAAGGCTTTGAAGGCACCAAACCCCTTTGGTCAACATTTTATATTTTAGTTCAAAGGCTCAAAAGGCACCAAACCCCTTTGGTCAACATCTAGAATAACTTTTCCTTTCTTGATTGAGCTTAGGGTTTACTTTATTGTCCTAGATTAGCTACACTAAATCCTTGAGTGAACCTCGTATATAGTTATCTACTTTAATCACTTGGAAATTGCAATGACTAGATATCCATGCAATCCTATAGGATGAGAAGATTACCATAAGGACACTCATTATCAATAATCAATTAACATCTTTGAATCAATCATGTACAATTCATGTTTTCGTAAGATAACATTACCTTCAGAATCATATATTAGATCCCCATTATGCTTAGGCAAAAGCATAACCATAAATTAGAGCCCCATTCTACTTGGACAAAAGCAAAGCCATTGATTACATACCCATTATGCTCAAGCAAAGCAAAGACATAGATTACATTTTCTTTTATGTTCATAAATTAGATTTTATTACAACCCCATTCTGCTTGGGCAAAAGTAATGATAGATTATATTTACTTTCATCTAATTTCACACTTTTAGAGATTAGATTTTCTTTTCTATTTTCGATTAGCTAGCCTAGATCTTTGAGTGAACCCCATACCTACTAATCTACTCTAGTCACCTAGCAATTGCAGTGAGTAGTTATCCATACAATCCGGTAGGATGGATCGATGACCATAAGGACACTTGTTTCAAGCACAAAACAAAAACAATCACCTGCACAAACATGACAACACAAAATTACGACCAAACAAACACACAATTGGGTTTATTTTATCCAACATGAAATTGAGAAAGGGTAAATTATGTTACTTACAGGTCCTGCACTCCCTCCATCCTCCATCACATAATAAAACACACACACGCACAAACAACATAAAAATCAAAACCACCACCAGCCACACTTCATCCATTCAGTCCATCTCCAATCTCATTGAGGTCAATTACCTCGTCGTCATCATCCATTCTGTTTTCCACCCATTCATCACTTGAGGGGGTAGATAATACAAATAAAATCATACCTCAAATAAGATCAATAATCAAACACCCATTATTGGACTCAATATTTGTCCAAGAACCTTATCTAAGACTAATTATACACCCTACTCTATCGGGTCTAAATGTAGAATTTCAAAACAAATCCAAGTGGCTAATGCATTAGGTTGATGTCCATAAGGGTTTACATGCATATGTCATAATCATGGTGGCAATGCTAACCGACCACTAGATAAGCAATTGTGGCAATGCTAATCAATCACTTACTGTATGACTAGTTCGTTCGCCAAAACCAAGGCACTCAATAATTTATCAACGACAAGGTTCACAAATATTCATCGCCTCCATCACTCGAACATCCCACATTTTTCTTGATCTAGGGCAATCAAATATCAACTCTCTCAAGCACAAAATTTATTTCCATCATCCACCCATCCGCACAATGATAGTTGTCATTTATTTTTGCATTGCATTGTATTTTCACACAACATGATACAAAAAGAGGTATTTGTAGACACCAAAATCAAACATATTAAATGCTAATTAATTAATCACAATTAATTAATATGTTTAATATTAATTAAATTAATTAATATTAAATTAAAAATTCATTCACCTAAGTATTAATCAATCAATTAATTAATTAATTAAATAATTGGTTAATTATTACCTAGGCTACACAACCACTCACCCCTCCTTGCAGGAATATTCACCCTTCCATCCCAACTTCCACATCATCCGTAGTTCACTTCAATTCCACCTCACATCCCCCATTTCGATCATGCGCAAGAAAGGATCACCCTTTTCCACAAATGAACTTTAGTTTACTACATATGATATAACTTGCAATTGCACCTCCATCCACACATTGGATATTTCCAATACACACGCGATCACAACATGCACTCACAGTTTAGCATGCATATTTAAATTAAATAAATATATTTATTTTAAATGCATAAACAAACCAAACATGTATACGAATAAACATGCATAATTAATTTAAAATGCATATTTAAATCCGCATTCACTTTCAGTTTAGCATACACACGCAATTAACATGCATATCCAATATGCGCACATTTCAAAATTGCATTCACATCCGATGATATTTCCAAGGTAATCTTATCCTCATCTATGAGCATGCATCCTTTGGGATAATCTCAATGCATAAGAGAAGAACTATTTAACACCACTTAACTAGTTGAGCCACCACCTCATCCATTCCCTTCGAGAAATGCACCTTCTCCTTCATGGAGTATGAGGATGGAACACGTAAGCGCACATTGATGAAACCCTCCCCTTTGGTCATATTTCAATTCCAATTCAAATACCCCAATGGCACCAAACCCCTTTGGTCACATTTCAATTTAAAAAGCCCCAAAGGCACCAAACCCCTTTGGTCACATCTCAATTGAAAAAGGCCCTAAAGGCATAAAATCCCTTTTGTCACATGTCAATTCTAGTTCAAATTCTCCAAAGGCACCAAACCCCTTTGGTCACATCTCAATTCAAAAAGTCCCCAAAGATACCAAACCCCTTTGGTCACATCTCAATTCAAAAGGTCCCAAAGGAACTAAACCTCTTTGGTCATATTTCAATTCAAAAGGCCCCAAAGGCACCAAACCCCTTTGGTTATATTTCAATTCAAAAAGGCTTTGAAGGCACCAAACTCCTTTGATCAACATTTTGTATTTTAATTCAAAAAGGCTTTGAAGGCACCAAACCCCTTTGGTCAACATTTTATATTTTAGTTCAAAGGCTCAAAAGGCACCAAACCCCTTTGGTCAACATCTAAAATAACTTTTCCTTTCTTGATTGAGCTTAGGGTTTACTTTGTTGTCCTAGATTAGCTACACTAAATCCCTGAGTGAACCTCGTATATAGTGATCTACTTTAATCACCTGGAAATTGCAATGACTAGTTATCCATGCAATCCTATAGGATGAGAAGATTACCATAAGGACACTCATTATCAATAATCAATTAACACCTTTGAATCAATCATGTACAATTCATGTTTTCGTAAGATAACATTACCTTCGTAATCATAGATTAGATCCCCATTATGCTTAGGCAAAAGCATAGCCATAAATTAGAGCCCCATTATGCTTGGACAAAAGCAAAGTCGTAGATTAGATACCCATTATGCTCAAGCAAAAGCAAAGACATAGATTACATTTTATTTCATGTTCATAAATTAGATTTTATTACAACCCCATTTTGCTTGGGCAAAAGTAATGACAGATTATATTTACTTTCATCTAATTTCTCGGTTTTTTAGATTATATTTTCTTTTCCATTGTCGATTAGCTAGCCTAGATCTTTGAGTGAACCCCATACCTACTGATCTACTCTAGTCACCTAGCAATTGCAGTGACTAGTTATCCATACAATCCGGTAGGATGGGTAGATGACCATAAGGACACTTGTTTCAAGCACAAAACAAAAACAATCACCTACACAAACATGACAACACAAAATTACGAGCAAACAAACACACAATTGGGTTTATTTTATCCAACATGAAATTGAGAAAGGGTAAATTATGTTACTTACAGGTCCTGCACTCCCTCCATCCTCCATCACATAATAAAACACACACACACACACACAACATAAAAATCAAAACAACCACAAGCCACACTTCATCCATTCAGTCCATCTCCAATCTCATTGAGGCCAATTACCTCGTCGTCATCATCCATTCTGTTTGTCACCCATTCATCGCTTGAGGGGGTATATAATACAAATAAAATCATACCTCAAATAATATCAATAATCAAACACCC
>JAQPPZ010006635.1:0-108556 GCA_028583015.1 Wollemia nobilis | reverse complement strand
TTCTTGTGTTTTTCTATGTGGTTCGTGTTGTGGTTTCTTTTATCTTTTTATGCATGTTTGGTTGTGCTTTTGTTTTTGACACACTCAAGGAGCATGTTTTTTATTTTATTTTATTATTTTTGTTGTTATTTACTTATTTTTAAATTGGTTTTGTGTGTTTGTTTACCCCTTGAGTATGTCAGTAGGCCAGGTCCGAGTCTTGGGAATTTTTGGCGGATTGGATACCTCTGCCTCCTTGGATCTTACCCGAAAGTGGCATCCCTTTTGGGATGTTTTCCACAAATTAAAAAAGAAAAGAAAAAGGAGATGAGTTTGAAACTTGTACCTATGCGTTGGTCATCTATACATTGAGCTAAGCATGTCAAGAACTCGCTATTTTATTGGTCATACTAGCCTCATTGGCCACATACGTATATTTAGAAAATAACTTCATTTGTTATAAAAAGGAGTTTGTGTTTGACATTCACTGCATACTTGAACTTTTTTAAAGTCAATGGGTTTTAACATTTGAAAGCCATATTTAAATCGGTATGGATTAGCGACAAGGTTTCCTCCAATGGTATTCTAAAGTGTCCAAACATTCCAATAATAAGTTGTTGTTTATGTTTCATTTTTTTTACAAGACAAGGTTTCCTCCAATAGTATTCAAATTTATTTTAAACTTTAAATTTATATAAGGTGTCCTCATCTAAACATTCCAATAATACGTTACGTTTCATTTGCATTTACAATTTGAAAAGTATAATTTTAATCATATTATTTATTATATTTTAGATTACTTAAAAAAATTATATAAAACACTTCTTATAGAAAAATATCTAAGGCCCATTGTTTGAAAACCCGTGTTCTCATACAAGTGTTCATCTAATTGGTAACGTAATAAATAATTTATATTTAATTGGTAACATAATAAATATATTGATGGATACCAATGATAGTTTTGGTCATATCAGTAGAGTTTGGAATATGGACATTAATCCATCTTTTGGTTCGAACATCTTGCATAATGTGTGGTCCACGTGTCTTGAGTCTAAGAAGGCTTGGTTTAGATGGTTGTTATTACTTCAGAGGCTCCTTGTCTCAGTTGATTGTCATTCTTATTTACTATGCTCTTTATGCAGACTTTATGATACTGTGGGGCACATATTTTTTGATTGTATGTATGCGAAAGAAATTTGGTTTATATTTTTTCAAGATATGCTGAGTTGTAACAATGATAATGATAGTACTGATTTCTGAGATTATGTGATTTCTTTGTATGTGCCTAAAATGGGCAAATGTTTTAATGATTTTTGGATTTTGTTTTCTACGAAAATTTTATGGAACATATGGCTTTCGAGGAATAAATAACTTTATCAACATTTACCGAGATCTCTTACTGAGTCTCATAGGAGACTCATAGCTGTTTCTATCTCTCTACAGGTGGCGAAGACTATGTTTTGCTTCAGGGAAAGATTCAGTAATCTTCTTCAAGCTTTTCAAGATTTTCTTGCTTCAAACAGTTCGTCATCTACTTCAAGTTATTCCAGGATTGATAGATATGTTGATATGATTAGTTTTTGTACATATTTATTTCAGAAAAACATGATAAAGTTTAATATGTAATGTTGTTTGGGATATTGGGTAGTGCTGTTGTAGGTTGCGGGAGGTTTTTTATACAATTTTTTATCATTAATATATGTGAAATATTTTCAATTAAAAAAAAAGATAATAAATAATTTAGTATAAAATATAGATGTAATTTTTTATTCAAGGTTATAAATAAGGAAAAAAGTTTTGTGGAGGATAGCGTAAAGTTTGGGTTTTTGTTTGTTTTTGTTTTTTTTTTTCCTGAAGAGGGTTTTAAGGTTTAAGTTATGATGTGTGTTTAGCTCTCGAATCTTCAAGGGTTAGGGCTAAGTGGATTGGTAAAGGCTTTACTGGGGAAGTACTTGCCAAGAAGAGACCTAGGTTCAAACCTTGGGGGCTGTTAGCTTTAGCAAAGGTAGTAGCCTATGTTGAGCTGAATTCTTTGAGTGCACATTAGACCCACGATGATGGTACAAATCCCAAGCGATGAGTGGTCTCTAACAATGAGTGGTTTGAACCCTGCACTTACCAGTTACTAAAAAAATAGTCATTGTAACCAACTCCCCTATGTAATTAAAGGAAAAAAATATTTTAGCTTTCCAAGGGGTGATGGTAAAAAATAGTAAAATAGTGGTTGTAAACAACTCCTCTATGTAACCAAAAAATATTAGCTCTCGACATTAAGAGGGGTGATGGTTGAGATGGGAATATTGAGGCTAGGAATTTCTCCCCCTACAATGATAAAATAAAAAATATAATAAAAATAAATATATTTAATTTAATATATTATTCATTAAGATATTATATTATAACTATTTTGGAATCAAATATGATTTTATTATAATTATAAAAATAAATTTATTAATGTTTTTACCTTGAATAAAATATAAATACATGTAAGAACATATTTGAAATTTGTTTATAGGTTTTATTGCAATAATTAGCTAGAAACTCTCTACAATAGGAAGAATAATAGGCATTAAGTTTGGTAAACATAAAAAAGAAGAGACATAAAATTTCAAGTGAGAGTGTCATAGGGAATATTAATTATTGATGATGAGATATTATGCAGATTATTTTGAAATAGAAACTAATGTTATAAAATAGATATTTTTAGATTTAATAAAATTAAAGTTATCTTCTATTTACATTTAATTATTAGAGTTGGTTTATGGATTCCACTTCTAACTTAGAATTGACAAATGAAATAAGAAGTCTAACTCATTAGTATATGTATTAAATAAAATGTAATGTTAGATGAAATCCTTTAGGTTGATGCACTAGTAGATATATATACAAATTTAGGAATTGGTTCACTTTATCTCAATTTTAATGGTCATTGTATTTGAACTTAAAGATTGAATGTTTTAGCCTTATGGAAACTATTGAGATAATATTTTATCAATTTGTTGGTTACAAGTGATTGTTTAAAGAATTAGGTCATTGAAGTCATTACTAGCATAATTGAACCTGGTAAAAGGATAAGGTGTATCTAAACTAGTAGAAGAAGCACTTTTAAAATTGGAGATGAAATCCAAATATTAGTCAAAATTAAATTATGAATGGTTTTAAATTGTTGATTTTGATCTTTTATTAACAACTAGTGAAATATAACTAATAGGTAATAATAAGTAAATTAAACTATCCATGATAAAATGCTCCCAATTTTTGGATTTGCATCCTCAGTTGGCTCTCTATAAACTTATCAACATTAATCTATTATGTCGTACGAGGAGAAGTTGTTTGTCCACTTAAAATTTGAAAATTGACGTGTCCAAATAGTTTATACTGAATGACCTACGGATTGTCAAACTTTAATGGTTTTAATATAGGGAATGACTTATTAATTGTCAACCTTTGACAACGATCTGTTGATCCCAAAATCCACGCATCAGGTATTCAAAGCTTTTAAAAGCACAAAGCGAGTGATATTCATTTAGTGAGGGTATTTGAGGCTTCTAATGATCGTAATGTGGATTAGCATGTCATTTCTAAAATAGTATTTGTTTTAGTTACCTAATTTTCTTATTTTCAATTTCACATAAATCAATTTCAATTTTAAAACTTAAATTAAAGTATTATGCATATTCTTTCTATATTTAATACTATGATAAGTTTCTTACAATTCTTCGTTCTAACATGCCAAATAATAAATATTATGATTATTGTTATTATGTTTCATGTCCTTATTAATTTGCATGTCCTTATTACTCTTAAATTTTATGTCTTCCATCCACATCTACTCCATCAACCACTGATAGGTAAATACATGATACATGATATCATCTCAACAAATTGCTTAAGAAGTGATAAAACACTCAACAAAAAGTTTAGGTGATCAACCCTAAGCCTCAGCCTATTTTCACTCAACCTATTTTTTTTAGCCAAGGTCCATCTTGGGTACCACATTCTTTTGTGGTTTCCATTCCAACACCGTTGCCAACCCATACCCATCCTATTCCCATTGACCAACCTATCTAAAGCCCTAATACATCATATCCATATCTTCATTTAAAATCATTCCTTCACCAACCCCATTATCATCAACACCAATATACTTTACCAAGTCATCATCACCTCATTACACCTCAACATATTTCCACCTTGCCATCACAAAATCATCAAGTGATTCAAGGTTTCCACATTCTTGGGGAGGATCCTCGAATCCAGGCTATGCAGCAAAAAATTGATATTTTGATGCAACATACTCTTGGTATGATAAACCATAAGCCTACCTTACGTTAACTAATCAATTAACCAATTCATCCTTCGATACCATCACCACCATATCCGATAGATTTCAAAATACCAAAGTTTGATAAATTTAAAAGGATGGAGAACCCTAAAGAGCATGTGAGCTCATTTGTTTATTCCTATTTTAGAATTCAAATCAATGACACTTTAATTATTAGAACCTGAAGAAGCTAAAAAAACGATACTTAAAATGATGCTGAAAATAAATAATTTCAAAAAGACAAATAATTGCACAAATGATATTTTTATTAAATAAGAAAGGGGGGGAGTTGAGAAACTCCTTGATACAATTATTCTGCCAATCAAAATTATTTGATACAATGAAATACAATGCTAGGGTTTTTTGAAACCCTAGCTATACAAAACAAGTTTCTTCAATAGTGTTCATCTCCCAACAGTGTGAGTGGGCTTTGTGATATCTTATTTCGAGCCACTATAGCTTCAACAGTTGTTCAAGGATGATTAAAACCTATATATCTACACACACATAAACAAATAAGAGGGTTAATAATACCTGTGAGGGATCCACAATGTGAGACCCTCAACCAAAGATAAAACCCTAACTATAAATGCATAAAATGACATACAAGACCTACTGATATTGAAATGAAACACAAAAAAACTGATTTACCTTACTGTTATTATTGATTCTTCGTTGCAGATCTGATGATGAGATACCCTAATAGCAGTAGTTGATGTTACGTAGAAAAATTTAGCGGGTGTTAATAGGAGCTTTTTGGAATGGGGAAATCATAAGGTAATCTAGGGCTTCGGATGTGGATGGATCTTCAAGATGCAATGGCCTCAGACTTCTCCAGGATCTCTTCAATAATTTGCATAGCAAATGTTTCAGGGCATACACATTTCGGCGGTTGAGCATTTGAAAATGCTCCTATTTATAATCTAGCGTAGGGTTTTCTTAGGGTTTTAACCTTACACTTTTGATCATGTGGCTAGGATTAAATCAAATCCAAGGGCTGAGATTATACTTTAAGTGTGGTATGGATTAATGAAAATGGATGGTTGAGATTAGATTAAATCTGATGGTTGTGGTTAATTGAGTTTATAAATATGTATTTTATAATAAATATATTATAATATAATATAATATATTATATTTAAATATAAAATAATATAAAATAAACACAGGTGGATCGAAAAGTGGTAGTAAAGGGCGAAAGTGGACCTTTTGAAGGTAGGAAAGGCGTATAATGGTTAAATGGAAGGCGAGAAGGGTGTATGGTGGACAAGTGGGTGGTAGGATGGTTAGGATGAAGGATAAATGGCTAGGATTTGGTGTCTACAGATGCTTCTTTTTGTACCATGTTGCATGAAACATAATATGGTGTAAAAATATGAGATACCCACTTGAGAACTGGGTGCAGAAGCAGCTTCACTCTCTTGTTGGATTTTTGAGCCGTTAATGTTTTTTTTTTTTTTTATTAATACATGGGGTAGGCGGTAGGCCATATTTTATGGCCACCATAGTATTTTGTGATGTTCACCCTAGAATCCGCCACGCCGTTAATATTGAATACAAAAGAATAAAGAATTTTTGGAATTTTGTGTAGCTTACCCCCTCAATTGGTGAATGAGAAGAATCTCACGAGCCAATTGAAAAAGAATTTGTGTAAGTGATAAATTATGATGTGATGTGGATGATATGAATGATGTAAAATGTGATATTGTTTTTACCCCAATGGTGGGAAGGGGGTTTTTGTAGAATGTGATGATGTAAAATGTGATATCATTTTTGCCCCAATGGTGGAAAAGGGGGTTTTTGTAGAATGTGATGTGGACGATATGAATGATGTAAAATGTAATACTATTTTTTGCTCCAATGGTGGGAAGGAGTTTTTGTGAAATGTAGATGTCATGATCATGTAATGTGAATCCCATTATGGGAGTATCAAAATCAAATATGGTTGCCCCAAATTTTGGGGTGATTCGATGTTGTTGAAGAAAATTCCCTATAGGTGTCCTTGAGTATGCAAGGTATGATAGATGCATGATGCCATAGACAACATAAGGGGTTGGGTAGTGATTGTCTCGATAATTCCCGCATGGAACCAATCAACCTACCGGGCTTGCCTTATCTGGTGACTATGGTCAAATGAATGAGTGATTGTGATTATAATTATTTGTGTTTTCATACCCCATAGAAAAGGACATCAATGACTATTGTTGTGCAAATTGTTCTTGGTAAGGTTTCACTTAGAATGTGAGGTGCCCAATGTGATTGAGATTTTTTGCAAGGAGATAATTGATGATGATCATGGTCAAGTGTCCTTATGGTATGTTATTCATCTTATCAAATTGCATGGATTACCATCGCTGCAATCACCAAGTTTGTAGAATAACCCACTAGATACAAGGTTCTCTTGCATGCTACTTAAATATGACAAATTTTATGTTTGATGATTTATTTATGGAAGGTGGTTATGGAAGAATGTTTTGGTGAAGTGATGTGGTGATTTCGACCAATGTAGAGTTGATTGATTTTTTATTTACCTCTTATGCCGCTTTTAGGGGTTCATTTTGTATTTGAGAGTTTGTGAAGCTACGTCTGAGGAGTGGAGTGGATTGGTGAGGTAAGGGAAAAGTACACGGAAGCTATGGTGGTGGCAGGATCGAATGCTACTGGTGCGACCAAGGCACGATTTTCTTCGATAAATGACTTGCTTTATTTTTGTGCAATAATAATAATAATTTATTTATTTATTTAATACTACTATAAATATGTGTATTGTTGCAGTTGCGGGTGATAGAGCCTCGACATCAGTTCTCTCTGTATGTTCCCAGGATGAGGAAGAAGCTAATGACGGATGACTGGGAGGTTTTGTAGAAGGTGAGTTTGGTAGGGGTGGCTCGATTGGACATGGTGAGGGTTGATGATGGATATCTCTCTACTTTGATATAGAGGTGAGATTCAGACAGAGGGACTTTTTGTATATGAGCCTTGGTGCTCCATTGTAGCCTTCGTGGCACCCATTGTACATGCACCTTTATAAATATATATATATATATATATATATATATATATATATATATATACATGGATTTTATGTTTGTGTTATTATTATTATTATTTTTTTGTGTGAATGTTTTATTTGAATGCAATGCATGTTTTATAAAAATGTTTTTATGAAATGCTTTATGGATGCTTCATGCAAGCTATATGGTGTGTTATGGATGACTAATGTGAGCTACATGGTACATGTATAATGAATGCAAGCTATATGAGTGGAATATATGATGTTCGCATGATCTTTTATAGTTCAAAATTTTATTGGCCATTTTTTTTGTCCATTGTTTGGTAATTGGGGGTACCAAATTTGGTGGCGTTATGCAACTTGACTCATGATGAAGACATGGATGTTGATATGGAAGAATATGTGGATGTTGATATGGAAGAAGATATGGGTGCTGATATGGAGTACTGAAGGATTTTCAAAGACTCAAACATACTAGTTTCATCAACCAAATTCACTAAGATTGTCTAATTTTATTCAGTACCAATGTGTGTACAAGTGAGGTTCAGTTACCAAATCTTGAGCATGAGAATGACCTTAGGAAATAAAGAACCAGTGTGTGTGCACATGAATTTTATTAACCCATTATGAGTAAATTAGGAATGACCTGTTATGGGGAGGACCAAGAAGCTAGCTTGTCCATATGTGCAGTCAGAGGTATCCCTTTTTGGAATAGATACATGTCACCTTGCATGAGCTTACTCCACTACTATTCAATCATCTATAGCCCCGATGGAGACTCACTCCATAGTCCAATTATTTGATCTTTTAGACCTTGGGGATGACTACTTATCCTTCTAAGGGGACATGTAGTATGATCCTTGCATCTTTAGAGATCGAAAGTGTGTATGTGGAATTTGTTAAGTATTTGAATAGAGCTTTGGGGATGACTACTTATCCTTATGAGGGGACATGTAGTACGATCCTTATAGCTCTAAGGATATGTTGTGGGTGAATGGAAGTTGTTAATTTTGTATAGAGCTTTGGGGAAATGGATTCTCCATCGAAGTGTGAGGATAATTTTGACCCTGTCCTTACTACTCTATGTGTGTATATTTGGAGAGCAACTGTGGTAGTGGTGAAAACCACTATTTTTGTGTTTGACTATGTTGCATAATAGGACAAGAAAGGAATACCTCTTTTCACTTCAAGGCATCACCCCTAAGTATGATGATATCCTTCTTTGAATCAGAATGTTTTTAATGTGTGACACGTGTGGTTGGTGCAAGATTGTTTTTGGAATCAGTTGACAATACCCAAGACTTTCTTAATATGTAAAAAATGTTTTTGGTCCTAAAGAAAATCAAACATCCTTTTTGGAGGCTGCTAGCTACACTAGTAATATCTGAGTGACTGAAAACCTAAGGTTTATGAATTTTGACAAGTATGATTTTTGGCTTATGAGGTTGGATAAAATTGCCTAAATGTCGAAAGTAGGTACCCCTAGTTGTTGTAATTTGACTTTTTTTTTTTGACCATATCATCATTACTAGGAAAAATCATTGAATAAGGGATGGGATGAATGCAATATGAGGACTGAATAAATGTAGCGAAATGCATGTGAAATGTAAAATATAGTGGAATTTATGTGATATGAATGTAATGTGTAAATAAAATACAATATGTATGAATGAAAACATGGAAAATACATGTAAATATACCTATATGTAAATGCAATATAATGAAAACAAGCCTATGTAGATGATATTTATTTTTGTGTAATTTTTTTGTTTTTTGTTTTTTATTTTTTTTAAGACATGTATAAATATACATATAAACATTATAATAACAATAAAATACCTAGCAAAGGACCCCCAGATGAGGAAGAGTTAAGCCTGATGTTGAAAATAAATACAAATGTGTATCGCTCCATTAGGCTTACAAATAGGTACAAGGCTTGTACAAGGAAAGTCATCTTTAGGACACGCCTTATTAAGATCTCAAAAGTTAACAATGAAGAACATGAGCTTATACTAAGAGGGGGGTGAACAGTATAAGACCTCTTTTTAATTTTTCTTTACACTTCAAAATAGTAAAGTAATATACCCAAAGCATTATCAAAGCAATGCACAATATCATCCACAAAGTGACACCAATTTTAACGTGGTTCACCCAGAATGGTTGGGCTACATCCAAAAAAAATTTCTCTAAAATTTATCTCAAAGTTATTTGGGAATCCTTCCCAATTAAAATGTTTATGAGCCTCAGCCCAAAGGAGATACCTTGCCCCAATCAGAATTTATGAGCCTCTGCTCAAAGGAGATACCTTCCCCTCTTCTCTGGAAATGATCCCTCAGAAGATCAACTGCCTCTACCTCTTGCCAGCATGTGGAAATCTTTTCCATCGAAGATCTCCTATCCTCAATGCTTATCCTAAGAGACCTCTGCCTTCTATTATCATGTCCACAGTAGCTTAGCAACCTATACCAAACACAGTCAGTTGGTCTAGTACAAGTCTTCCTCTATCTGTCAGATTTGTCCAACTCTTGAACAAATAAATCCTCTGCATACAAGCCTTCTCAAAGACTTGCCAACTGTCCTCAAGTTATTCTCAAAGAATTAGCACACCTCTATCCTCAAGTTATCTGATAGAACTATCAAAATCAACTCACAAGTCCTCTTCTAGGACCTATCCAAATCCTCAGCAAGCTCACCAAGAAAAACTTTCTTAGTAGGAAATCACAAGGTGAATTGTTAGAGACCCAATGTGATTTGACAAACTCATAGAAGCATAAAGAGAATTGTTAGAGACTCAATATGTTCTATACTCAACTCCCAATCTCAACTTACTGTTCATGAAACATACACATATTTTGCACTCTTATAGCCGCACTTCGTCTTCTCTCAGTCATCTCTCTGCACACACTCTGCACTATCTTCGCAAACTCTCCTTCCTTTGCGATATTTCACACTTAGAATGATTCGACTAAATGCACTCTGCACACTACGATCGAATTTCACACTCTGCTCTCGATGATCTAACTTCTTGCTCTATGCACTATCTATGAACGTCGCACTTAACAACTACAATAACTCTTCAAAATAGCCTGCATTTTATAATAACACTTTCAAGACCAAAACCTTAATCTTAGTCGGCTATAACCCTGATCTTTAGTCGGCTGCACAACCCTAAACTTTGTCGGCTGCAAACCCTAATCTTCATCAGCTCACATTTAGCTGTCGGCTTCAACTGCCTCTGCAACTCTTCTGTAGCTTTTGCCATGAAACTACAACATGTCACGATATTGTGACACCTTTGCAACCGTACACTTTCTTTTGGCTTTTTTCGTGATATCATGACACTTCAGCCTTTGTCGACTTCAACTAAGCTCTTGTCATGATATCACGACACTTATACCTCTGCAGACTTCGTCTTCACTTCTGTCGTGAAATCGTGACACTTCTATCTTCATAGCCTTCCTCTCTACTTTTGTCACAAAATCTCGACACTTCTCGTATAGAAGACCTACTTTTAGTTTCTGTCACGAAATCGCAACACTTATGCTTTCGTCTACTTTCTTTTCTGCATGTCACAAAATCATGACACTTTCTACATCTGTACGCATTCTTTGCAACCTATCACAAAATCGTGATGCTTTCAACTTTCGTATGCTTTCCTTGTAACCCATCGTGAAATCGTGACGCTATCAACTTTCCATACGTTTTATTTGCAACCTGTCATGAAATCATGATGCTTTCAACTTTCGTACGTTTTCTTTGCTCTTTGAGTCACGAAATTGTGACATGTCGCGATATCGCGACACTTTTCTAACTTGCTTTCTCTCTCCTACTTAAGTCGTGAAAATATGACATGTCGTGATATCGTGACACTTTTCTAACTTGCTTTCTCTCTCCTACTTAAGTCACGAAAATGTGACATGTCGCGATATCATGACACTTTTCTAACTTGCTTTCTCTCTCCTGCTTAAGTCACAAAAATGCGACATGTTGCGATATCACGACACTTTTCCTCCTTAGCTCTTTTTTGTTCTTCGGGTCACGAAAACCCGACATGTCACGATATCGTGAAACTTTTTCTATCAGACTCTCTCTCCTGCATTATGTCACGAAATCGTGACACTTTTTCTTCCATACAACCTTCCTTGCAATATGTCGTGAAATCGTGACACTTTTCCTTCTTTGCCTTCCTACACTTTTTGAGTCATGAAAATGTGACATGTCACGAAATCGTGACACTTTTCCAACTTGTTCTCTTTCTTTGAACTTGTCGCGAAATCACGATAGTTTTTCCACTTGCCTTTTCTCTCTGTCAACATGGGGTTTGCAAAAGACCTTTGAAACTGTCATGCCGTAACCTTCATCAAAACAAATTTTTTGACATCAAATCAAATTCCTTCAAAAGCTTCTTGAAATCAATGACAACTTATTCACTTGAAAAAATGTCATGCCATAACCTTCATCAAAACAAATTATTTGACATCAAATCAAATTCCTTCAAAAGCTTCTTGACATCAATGACAACTTATTCACATGAGCAAATGCAATGTACCCAAAGTACCCAAAATTGCCAACAATCTCCCCCTTTGTCATTGATGGGAAACCTTTACTGAAAACACTTATCAAGAGCCAAAACTAAAACCAACTGTGCTAACAACTGACAAACTGTGCCCATGACTGAGAATCTTCCTTTGAAGTTTTGCTCCCCCTGACTTGAAGCTTTCCTCTTCACTTGAAGCTCGCCCCCTTACTCATATCTCTCCCCTTTGTCATCAATGGCAAAGGGCCACCTTTGGGGCTCGGGACTAAGAATGAGCCTCTTAGCTTAGTCCCTCCCCCACCTCCTGATGAGGTGATTAATTCTAGGGTGGGAGTAAAACTCCCATTAGGCACTGATCATCATCAGCGTCTATAAATTCCTTGTCGGGCCTTCTCTTGAACTCTTTGCCCATATTCTTGTTCTTGTCACTGTTCTTGTTCTTGTTCTCATCCTTGTTCTTGTCCATGCCTTGATCCTTGGACCTGATCATGCCACTGTTCCTATTCTTGTATTCTAGAATTTTAGCTCTACATTGTATGATTATGTGACCTTCATTGTTGCACTTGAAACACTTGACGATGTTGTTTCTCTAAGTTAAACTTGATATTTGAATCCACCATTTCTGATCAAACCTATTTTGACCAAACCTGTTTTGACCAAACCTGTTCTGGCCAAACCTATTCTGACCAAACCTGTTCCTGTTATTTGCCTTGCAATAAACTGCCTTGTGCCCAAACTGTTTACAAGAGTAGCAATACCCTTTAAAGTAACTAGCACTTTTGAAACTATCATTTACCTTCTTCACTTGAGCCATGCAATGTGAAGCCATGTGACCAAACCTGTGACACGCAAAACATCTGCCTTGAAATTTTTCTTTATTTGACTTCTTGGGTCCTAAAAACTTCTTCTCATTCTAAATTCTATTTTATGTTTCTACGCATCTATCATTCAAGGACTCATGATCTAAAATACTTTCCTCATCAGAAATCTCTTCCTTTTGGAGTCTCTTACTAGACTCTCCAACTTGTTCCTTGTGTGGCTTAACAAAACCAAGGCATGTTTTATCTGTTGTCTTTCTTTGACCTTTGATGAGTGACTTAACCTTTTTGGAGCTATCTTGAAACTTGTAAAGCTTATCCTTGTACTCTTTAGTTTCCTCTTTCAAAGAAGCCATTTTTTGTTCTAACTCATTATACTCAAGAACCTTAGACTCTAACTCATCCTTGAGTTCTTGTGTCTTAGCTATAGAGAAATCAAGATTTTCTATAAGATCATCTCTCTCCATACAACATTCATCTAACTTATCCTTGAGTCTAGCATTATTCTTTCTTTCCTTTTTCAAAGCACTAAGAGCATTAATAAGTTCACTTTCAAGATCCCTTGTTTGTTTGCTTTCTAAATCATCAAACCCTTTTTCAGATTTCTTATCACTAGAGGTGCTACCTTTTTCAAAAACCATACAAGCATCTTCCTTATAGTTTTCTGAAGCATCCTCATACATACTGGAAACCAAGTCATTATTTTTACAATCATCCTCAAGGTGACAAAAATTTCCACATCTAAGACATTTCATGATAACGAATCTATGTTTCGGCTCTTCCTCTTTTTCTGATATGAACAACATTTCATTTTCATTATCACTTGAAGAACTTTCACTATCACTACTAGAACACTTACTTGCTTTGTCTAGATAGAAAATCTTCTTGTGCTTATGAGAATACTTCTTTCCTTGATTGATGTGCTCATCTTTGTTCTTTTTGTGATGCTTATGCTTTTTAGAAACCTTGCTCATAGAATCCTGTTTATCTTCATCACTTTCATTCTTGGGAATAGTACAGTCAATAGCATAATGACCAAACTTTCCACAATTGAAACATCTTATATTTTTTACGCTTTTGTGCTTTCTAGAGAACTTGCCTTTCTTGTTGTAATATGCATCTTCATCACTAGAAGACTCATCACTATCTTGAAGCTGTTTACCCTTGGATTTCTTGGTAACCTTGAAAGCTGCCTCATTCTTGACATCAACCTTCACTTGAGTTCTCAACTCAAATGCTGCAAGTATACTATGGAGCTCATATTTTTTCAACTTATCCAAATATTTAGCTTCCTCAATAGCAGAAATCTTTTCACTAAATCTATTAGGAAGAGATCTTAAAATCTTATCACAAACATCATTTTCAGCAAGCTCAAGACCTAAGTCTTTCATGGAGTTAACAACCTAATCCATACGAAGCATGTAATCACTAATATTTTCATCATCATTCATCTGGAGTTGTTCAAACATACCTTTGAAGTGTCTCAACTTGGCCTTTATGACATTTGTATCACCTATATGAACCACCTTCAACTGTTTCCATATTTCACTAGTTGTCTTGCAATGAATCACTTTGGTGAGATCTACTTTCTGTAAGCCTTTCAGGATTGCATTCATTGCTTTTGAATTGTTGTGATGTAGGAGCCTTTCTTCTTTAATATTAGGACCATGTTTAGGAATAGTGTACTCATATTCAATCACTTCCCAAACCTCATTCCCAAGTTCCATTAGATGAACCTTCATCCTTGAACTCCAAAGACCAAAATCTGACCCATCAATAATAGGTGCTGTATTCCCACTTGAATAATCCATTGTGTTCTTTACTAGCTTTTCCTTCAAGCTGTTAAACTTTTTGAAGGCACCCGCTTTGATACCAATTGAAGAACATGAGCTTATACTGAGAGGGGGGGTGAACATTATAAGACCTATTTTTAATTTTTCATTATACTTCAAAATAGTAAAGCAATATACCCAAAGCAATATCAAAGCAATGCACAATATCATCCACAAAGTGACACCAATTTTAACGTGGTTCACCCAGAATGGTTGGGCTACGTCCACAAAAATTTTCTCTAAAAGTTATCTTAAATTTCTTTGGGAATCCTTCCCAATTACAATGTTTATGAGCCTCGGCCCAAAGGAGATACCTTCCCCCAATTAGAATTTATGAGCCTCTTCTCAAAGGAGATACCTTACCATCTACTCTGAAAATGATCCCTCAGAAGATCAACTGCCTCTACCTCTTGCCAGCATGTCGAACTCCTTTCCACCGAAGACCTCCTATCTTCAATGCTTAGCCTAAGAGAATTCTGCCTTCTATGATCACGTCCACAACAGCTTAGCAACCTGTACCAAACACAGTCAGTCGGTCTAGTACAAGTCTTCCTCTATCTGTCAGATCTGTACAACTCTTGAACAAATCAATCCTCTACATACAAGCCTTCTCAAATACTTTCCAACTATCCTCAGGTTCTTCTCAAAGAATCAGTGCACCTCTATCCTCAAGTTCTCTGATAGAACTATCAAACTCAGCTCACAAGTCCTCTACTAGGACCTGTCCAAATCCTCAACAAGCTCACCAAGAAAAAATTTCTTAGTAGGAAATCACACGATGAATTGTTAGAGACCCAATATGATTTGACAAACTCATAGAATCATAAAGAGAATTGTTAGAGACTCAATATGTTCTATACTCAACTCCCAATATCAACTTACTATTCATGAAACATAGACATCTTCTACGCTCTTATAGTCGTACTTCGTCTTCTCTTAGTTGTCTCTCTACACACACTCTACATTGTCTTTGCACACTCTCATTACTTTGCGATATTTCACACTTAGAATGATTCGATGAAATGCACTCCTCACACTACAATCAAATTTCACACTCTGCTCTTAGTGGTCGAACTTCTTGCTTTGCGCACTATCTGTGAACGTCGCACTTAACAACTACAATAACTCTTCAAAATAGCCTACCTTTTATAATAACACTTTCAAGATCAAAACCTTAATCTTAGTTAGTTGTAACCCTGATATTTAGTTGGCTGCACAACCCTAAACTTCATCAGCTACAAACCCTAATCTTTGTTGGCTCACATTTAACTTTGTCGGCTTCAACTGCCTCTGTAACTCTTCTGTAGCTTTTGCCGTGAAACTACATGTCGTGATATCGTGACACATTTGCAACCGTACACTTTCTTTTGGCTTTTGTCATGATATCACGACACTTCAGCCTTTGTCGACTTCAACTAAGCTCTTGTCGCAATATCGTGACACTTCTACATCTGTAGACTTCGTCTTCACTTCTGTCGCAAAATTGTGACACTTTTGTCTTCATAGCCTTCCTCTCTGCTTTTGTCGTTAAAACTTGACACTTCTCCTATAGAAGACCTGCTTTCAATTTTTGTCACGAAATCATGACACTATTGCTTTTTTCTGCTTTCTTTTCTACCTGTCACAAAATTGTGACACTTTTTGCATCCGTACGCATTCTTTGCAACCCGTCGCAAAATCGTGACGCTTTTAGCTTTCGTACGCTTTCCTTGTAACCCGTCAAAAAATCGTGATGCTATAAACTTTTCGTATGTTTTCTTTGCAACCTATCACAAAATTGTGACGCTTTCAGCTTCCATACGTTTTCTTTGCTCTTTGAGTCACGAAATTGTGACATGTCGCGATATCACGAAACTTTTCTAACTTGCTTTCTCTCTCCTGCTTAAGTCATGAAAATGCGACATGTCACGATATCGCGACACTTTTCTAACTTGCTTTCTCTCTCCTAATTAAGTCGTGAAAATGCGACATGTCGCGATATCGTGACACTTTTCTAACTTGCTTTCTCTCTCCTTCTTAAGCCGCGAAAATGCGACATGTCGTGGTATCGCAACACTTTTCCTCCTTAGCTCTTTTTTTTTCTTCGGGTCATGAAAACCTGACATGTCATGATATCACGACACTTTTTCTATCGGACTCTCTCTCCTACATTATGTCACAAAATCGTGACACTTTTTCTTCCGTACAACCTTCCTTGCAATATGTCGCGAAATCGTGACACTTTTCCTTCTTTGCCTTCCTACACTTTTTGAGTCACAAAAATGTGACATGTCACGAAATCGTGACACTTTTCCAACTTGTTCTCTTTCTTCGAACTTGTCACGAAATCATGACAGTTTTTCCACTTGCCTTTTTCTCTGTCAACATGGGGTTTGCAAAAGACCTTTGAAACTGTCATGCCATAACCTTCATCAAAACAAATTATTTGACATCAAATAAAATTCCTTCAAAAGCTTCTTGACATCAATGACAACTTATTCACTTGAGCAAATGTCATGTCGTAACCTTCATCAAAACAAATTATTTGACATCAAATAAAATTCCTTCAAAAGCTTCTTGACATCAATGACAACTTATTCACTTGAGCAAATGTCATGCCGTAACCTTCATCAAAACAAATTATTTGACATCAAATAAAATTCCTTCAAAAGCTTCTTGACATCAATGACAACTTATTCACTTGAGCAAATGCAATGTACCCAAAGTACCCAAAATTTCCAACAAACAAATGCATATTATTTCATTAAGTTTGCAAATGGGTACAAGTCTTGAGAGCTAGTCGGAATAGCCTATGATGTCATCTAGCTCTTCATGTTTATCGTCATCTAACTCTGCTTGAAAAATATTAGGATTCCTAGTGGAAGATGGAGGTGAATGTGGTAGGGAAGGAGGAATGTAATTGGTAGAGGCCCTTAACAATTCCTCGGATAATATAAACTCCAAAAAGGAGGGTGGAGAAGAAATTCAGTCCATGTCAATAAGGTTTAAGTTAATTAGAATTGGCTTAGCTAGATCGTATGGATTGTGGAGTGGATTGCAAAGTGGGGTGAATAAGTCAATAGGATTCATATTGACTTAGAGGAAGAACAGATGGCTTGGAAATGGATAGGTGGAATGATTGGATTGAACAGATGTAGAGTCTCATGAACCCTAGATAGTAGCAATAAACATGAAGTTTAGTTCTATATACATGAATAAAGAAAACATTTGTTTTTGTTTTGTTTTTGCATGATTTTTTTTTTTTTTTTATTTATGTACATATGTTACAACTTTTGGCTTGTATGAATGGCTCAAGGTGGAGGTGGATTGCTTGGTGGATACACTTGTTCTTGTGGAATAAGTAAACAAAATATGGGGTGATGGATGGGAAACAGTCTGAGGTAAAAATCATCCTATTGGGTAATAAGGAAAATAGATGGAGATTCCTCTTCAGAATCATCAGAAGTATTTGACATTACTTCAAAATATTGATAAATTTTCTCATAAAAATATGGGATTGGGTAGGAAAATTTGAGGGGGTCATTATCTTCTACTTCATCGATGCTAAGCTCTTGGAGGGCTTGTTGTATTCATCATTGATGCTAAGATTTTTGAAGGCTTGCTCAAGAGAAGCAGTGGATGAAAGCGAGGTGTAGCCTAAGCCTGAATGATCATGTGCTCCTCGATATGGAAAATCTAGGATATCATGCATCCCTTATTTATGGTAACCTAGACATTGACCTTACCAATTAACCATGTGGAAGTAATGGGATGGAAATCCCTCCATATTTGGTATGTTAGCACATCTCATATTTTTGGGCTCTTCGAGTGGGTTTGTCTCAGTTGAGTAATCCAACCCTCCATAAATAAATTTGATGTTGTTTGGAGTTGAACTCATGTCGTACACAACACCTATAGTTAAAGGATGGTCACGTGGATGACCAAAATCCTTGGATGTGGGAATGGATACAGGGGTGATGGTAACTTCTTTGACCATGTATTCACCAATGCTAGGATTAGTGAGGTGGACCTCAACTTGGGATGAGGTTGTGGATGATGTAGGCATGGATGGCTCAATATTGGAAGGGGTGGTGGATGTTGGTGGGGAGTTAAATATTTCACACTCTAAAAGTTCAACGTGTGAAACATGGATTGATGGGGATGGGTTGGATGTTGGTTTGAAACTAGAATAATGTGGATGAAATGATGATGTAGAAGCAATGGTTGTATAAGAAGTGGTGGTTGAGGTGGATGATGTGGCTAAAGTGGATTGATCTTGGCCACATGTACAAGAAGAAATGGAATATTGCGAGGGTGTGGTGATGGGAAATTCCTCAAGAATGGGAGCCTTGGAAGAAGAAGTGGATGAATTAGAAGATGATGTGGATGGGTTGGAAGATGATGACGATAAAAATAAATGGGTGGAAGGCAACATGGATTCATAAGGATTTGAAATGAAGTTGCAATACTTTAATGGTTTGACATCTGCGGGGATACAATGAACTTGTCCCTCATGAACGTATTTCAAGCACTGATGGAAAATTGAAGGAACACATTTCATTTCCCTCATCCAAGGTCTACCAAGGAGTACATTGTATGCCATGGATCCTTCCAAGATGTGAAACATGATGTGCAACGTTCTGGCCCCTACTTTAATGGGTAAAACAATAGTGCCAACTGTGGTACACAAAGCATCATTAAATTCTTTGAGGGTGAATGATGACTTGGAAATGTGGGAAGGTGGAAGCTTGAGGTGGCTAAGGGCAGCGGTAGTAATGATGTTAATGGATGAACCGATATCAATGAGGACTCTCTTGAAAGGCTTCTTGTCTATCAAGACCATGATATGTAATGGAGGATCCACAGATTCAGAGTTCATTGATTTTATTTCAAAGTCATAGAAGGTGATAGATGGCTCCATGCATGTCCTAACACTCACTAAAAAGTTGTTAAAGGTATTAGAGTCTTGGTATTCTAACTCAATAGACTTAAGTATCTCCATTAAAGATTATCTATGCCTAGGGGATTATTGGATAAGTTCATATACAGATAACTTAGCTGATGCCATTTTCAAGCTACTAGTTAACCGGCTATTTAAGGTTATTGTTGACCTTATAAGGCGATGGATGGGCTGATTTGGTGGATTGGATAGATGGATTGGTAGGGATAAATTTGGTGAAGTTTGGATGGGCGATGGATTTGAAGGTTGTTGAGCATTTTGTTTATTTTTCCTTTGCCCTCTTGTGACCACATGGACCGCTCCTACAAAATTTTGGTATTGTTGCACATGGTTAACTTGGTTAGGAGGTGGTTGTTGATTGTTTCTTCCTACATTGTTTTGAACCTCTCCATGGTTAGGAAGAGGTGTTTGGAAAATTCCCAAGTTCTAATTTTGAGGAGCTAGGGGGTTATCCACATTGATGGCCCCCATATCTATAGGTCTTGCACAATTTTCTTGAAAACATGATAGGAGTTGATGTCATTACCATTTTGCCTATGGTATGGGCAAAACAAGTGTTCTCTCTAACTCTTGGGCTGCTTGGTAGGATTTTTGGGCCTGATTTTGGGTAAGGATAACTAATTTGTTTCATATAACCTTCAAAAAAGGGAAGAATACGACTCCGCTAAAGGATTTTATTGATGTTGGGGTTGGGTGTATTGACGACGGGGAGGTTGTTCCATAGTTGGCACTATGTTTTGAACCGTGAGTGCTTGTGTGACTGATGGGAATGCATGATAGTAAATTGGTTGTTGCACGGGTTGTTCAGCCACTATGGGTTGGCTCATCACCACTTGATTAACTTGATTGGATGTGTTAGTTGTTGAGTCTTGTGATGATTTGTTTTGTCCAGATTGATTACTTTGATATTGGCCCCTATTTTTCCATTCTTTCTTCTTAGGCTTAATGATACCTTCTTGGATTTTTATTTCTTCAATGACACTAGCCTGTGCTAAATCTTCTTCAAATGTGCGATAAGTATTAAGTTGAAGCATCCAAGAGATGGGTTTTAGGCAACTCTTGGTAAATAGTTTAATAATTTCTTCCATTGGTAGGGAGAATGGAAATTTAGTTATGAATGCCCTCCAAAGGTTTCCAAAATCGTAAATAGGTTCATCATCCCATTTTTTTAAAGAGTAAATATCTAATAATGAGACCTTATTTCTAATATTTAGGGTGAAACATTTAAAGAACAGGTTAATAAATTGGGTGAAGGTATAGATACTATGTGTTGGCAATTGATTGTACCATTCTATGGCATCTCCCCCTAGCGTTTGAGGAAAGGTTCGGAGCATGATAGCATTATCTCTTTGAATTCAAAAACATGTGTGAACAAATAAGCTCATGTGCTCCTTAGGGTCCTTGGTTCCCCTAAATTTGTCAAACTTTGGTAGTGTGAAATCTGTTGGATATGGTGATGATGGTACCAAAGGATGAATTGGTTGATGAATCAGTTGGCTTAAGGTTAATTTTTGGTTTGACATACTGAAATGAATTCTGCATCAACTGATCAATCTATTTTTGCATGGCCTGAAATCTAAGGTCTTCCTCGAGAATTTGTAAGCCTTGGATTACCTGATGATTGGGAGATAGGCTAGAAGAAAAATGTTGTGGCGTGACCAACATGTTGTTGTTGAATGGATTGGATTGAAGATGAGGTGAATATTGATGGTGGAAATATGGGGATGATTGATGAGGGGGATGATGAAATAATTAGTTAGGAGGTTGGCTAGAAGTAACTATGATTGGAGAGGTTGATGTGTGAATTTGGGGAGGATTGGGAATGAAAATCACCAAATATTGGGGTATTCCTACTAGGTTTTGGTTGGGTACTAAGGGTTGGGTTGGAACTGCTTGGAGCATAGGGTCTACATGTGCTTGCTACTTAGCCTTTATATGCTGTAAGAACAATATGCTCACTAGACCTAATGTGTCATGAAGTTATTTTTTGGGTATGGTAGATATGGACATGGTTGTGACTAGGTTGGATGATGAGGGTAGTTATGAGGATGGATTAGAGGAAATGGGCATTAAACAAGTTGCACTTGATGTGGCAACTTGGAGGGTGGGTACCTATGAGGTAACATTGACATACTCCTCATACAAAGGGTTTGAATAGGTGTGGGTATGGATGGATGAAGGGTAAGTGTTAAAAACACTTGGGTTTTGGTGTGATGGGCTAGGGGAAGAAGGCATACCATATTCGTATACAAAATTAGGATATCTTTGGCTTGGGCAAGATGTAGCCAATTCAGGTTGTTCAATACCATCTTGGCTAAGGGGTTCTAGGACATAGTTGGAGGATTTGTAAATAGCCTCCACCTTATCCATGTCTATGTGGGTGGTATGACGTTCCACATTGTGTGGAAGGGATCCTACTTGTGGTAGGGATGGGTATGGAGGCCCAGAAAAAATAGTCTATACCACATTGGATGGGTTTACCACCGAAGTAGTGGGGGAATTAGAAGTGTTTTTCATTAAGCTATTTTGGTCTATTACTTTCTTTTGATTTCTTGTTAATACCATAAAGTAAATAAACCAGTAACTAGAACTTATCAAAATAAACACCAAACTAAAACTTGTATGGAATTAACAACTAAAGAAACAATCAATGCTATGTTTAGACTTTGTGTCTTACCTCATTCATTAATAATTTTCTTTATTAGTATGAATTCCTTTCAAAGTGATAGGTTAGTGTGTTTTGATGTTCTAATCTTGCTTAAGAAAAAAAAAGATTAAGACTAAGGTTGGTTGGGGCAACGAGATTCTTGTTGGTACTGACCTCCAACAATTTTGCTCAAGGGTGACCTATGGTTTCTAGGGCAAATATTGGTGGATGGAAATGACTTCCACCATCACCAAATCTCAAGCAATGGTTGGTGATGAAATCCAAACACTACTATTTTAAAGTGAAACATTTTGTGTGTGATTTATTTTAAAATTTTTCCATTTTCTATTGTGATCAAACAATGTCAAAGATGACAAATTTCACACATCTAAATCAGAATCCAATACAAGAATGCAAATTTCATCTAAAGAGTGTGAAGTACACCGCTCAAGATCCCCTGCCTAAATAGCAACCGGAGGGTTCGTCCACCTCTCTGACAAAGGAGTCACCCTAGGGCAGGAGTACTTTTTTCATTTAAATATTGTTTCTATTTATAGGAGTAAAATAAGAAATATTTAAGCCCTAAAAATGCAAATTCTAAATGATGCTCTTCAATTTCAAATGCAGTCAGTAATGTGCAGAAAACATCTAAATTTGTATTTTTTAAAACAGGGATTTTAAATTGTATGAATGTATGCATGAAAACCCTAATGCACTCTACAATTATTCCTTTCTATATTACTTAGTGTATATTCTTTTTATGTACAGAATCTGAAAAATACAGTTGAAAAATTGAATACATAAAGCAAAAAAAAATTAAATTGAGGATGAATTGAAGACTTACAGAAAATCCTATATTTTGGTGATGCTTTTCTGATATCTATGCTACTACAATTGATCTGAAAACATATGGATACATGCCATGGTATATTAGGATCCTACCCTTAAATTTTTAGCTCAATCCAACTCCAAATGAGTGAGATATAGCTAAAACAATCTGGGTAGTTTGTGCAGGAAAATGGTACATTTTTTTCTCCTAAAAACTAATGAAATACAATGCTAGGATTCTTCGAAACCCTAGCTATACAAAACAAGTGTATTCAACTGTGTTACTCTCCCAACAATGTGGGCTTTGTAATATCTGATCTTGGGCCACTCTAGCCTCAGTAGTTGTTCAAGGATGAGTAAAACATGTAGATCTACACACACATAAACAAATAAGAGGGTTAATAATACCTATGAGGGCTCCACAATGTGAGACCCTCAACCAAAGATAAAAACCTAACTATAAATGCATAAAATGGCATACAAGACCTACAAATATTGAAATGA
Source organism: Wollemia nobilis (assembly GCA_028583015.1). Lineage (NCBI taxonomy): Eukaryota > Viridiplantae > Streptophyta > Pinopsida > Araucariales > Araucariaceae > Wollemia > Wollemia nobilis. The sequence goes on along the minus strand of JAQPPZ010006635.1, from coordinate 85,135 downwards.
AACACAAAAAAAATTGATTTACCTTCCTGTTATTATTGATGCTTCATTGCAGATCTGATGATGAGATGCCCTAATAGTAGCAATTGATGTTACATAGAAAAATCTAGCGGGCATTAATGGGAGGTTTCTAGAATGGGAAAATCCTAAGGTAATCTAGGGCTTTGGATGTGGATGGATCTTCAGGATGCAATGGCCTCAGACTTCTTTAGGATCTCTTCAATAATTCGTACAAAAAATGTTCTAGGGCATACACATTCCAGCGGTTGAGCATTTGAAAATACTCCTATTTATAATCTAGCCTAGGGTTTTCATAGGGTTTTAACCTTACACTTTTGATCGTGTGGCTAGGATTAAATCAAATCCAAGGGCTGAGATTATACTTTAAGTGTGGCATGGATTAATGAAAATGGATGGCTGAGATTAGATTAAATCTGATGGTTGTGGTTAATTGAGTTTATAAATATGTATTTTATAATAAATATATTATAATATAATATAATATATTTAAATATAAAATAATATAAAATAAACCCAGGTGGGTCAAAAAGTGGTGGGAAAGGGCTAAAGTGGGCCTTTTGAAGGTGGGAAAGGCTTATAATGGTTAAATGGATGGCGGGAAGGGTGTATGGTGGACAAGTGGGTGGTAGGATGGTTAGGATGAAGGATTAATAGCTAGGATTTGGTGTCTACATAACCTTCCCTCAAACATTAGGGGAAGATGTTGTAGAATGGTACAACCATTTCCCCAACCATAGTATTTATACTTTTGAGAAATTGGTTGACCAATTTCATGAAATATTTTCCCTTAATATAAGAAATAAAGTCTCATTATCTAATATCTATGATCTAAAAAAATATGATGATGAGTCTATATATGACTTTGGTAATCTTTGGAGGTCCGTTATCACCAAATTGCCATTTAGCCTACCAATGGAGGAGCTGACCTGATTGTTTGCTAAGAGTTGCTTAAAACCCATATCTTTGTTATTGTAATTACAACAACATAGATCATTTATTGAAGATATTGCCCAGGCTAGCACTATTGAGGAGATAAAAATCCAAGAATGAGTGCCTAATCCTAAGAAGAAAGAATTAAAAAATAAGGTCCAATATAGAGGAAGTTATTCTAGCCAATTAGGCCAATCTGGCCAATTCATCTAATCAAGTAAATCAAGTGGTCATGAGCCAGCCAATAATGGATCAACAACAACCCATGCAATAGTAATCATGACAAATTGAATATCATGTGGTTCCATCAACTACTCAATCAAGTCAAAGCACAATACCAACTTGGAAAATAGACCACATCGATAATCTATTCGACAATCCTATCAATATACCCCATTGGCTGAATATTATACCTCCATTTTTTGTAGGTTATATGAAACAAATAAAATTCCCTTAAATTATGATGTAGATAACTCAATATGAAGCTACTTTATTCATAACATAGTAAAAATATATAGTTCTTACAAATAATATCATGTAGGTTAAGTGATTGCAACAATCTTCCAAACATGACCAACCACTAAATTAATAGCTAACAATCTGCTAACTATGGATGTCCACTAACTATTAGAAGGAAAACAAGATCTTTAAAACTTAACTAACATCTAACAACATAACAACTAATGTCTTATGTGGGCATATTATGCCTCACATGCATACAAAGTGCAATAAATTAGAAATAATAATAAATAATGAAATATGAACTTAGGCTTAAGTGGATAAGCCTAAGTATCCTCAAAAATCCTCCCACCCATATAAGCATTGGACCCCAATGCTCTCAACAAATATGGAAATTCATGGGCCATCTCATGGGGAGAAATCCAGTGAGCCATGTGTGGAAAGTGACCATGATGAACGATAAGGTATGTAGCGGAAGAACCCTATCCAGTGTGATGAGTCTTCATCTTGAAAACTCTATTTAAAATGAGCGAAAGCTGACGATCAGGTGCCATTGTTGTTGTAGGGCTGAAAATAGGATCAAGTACCAAAATAGGATCCTAAAATGGTGTCTCTAGAAAGTGATGCTTATCCAAAGGAACCCAAACTCTATCTCCAACCTATGGTGAATGAAGATTGTGATGCTTACGCACCACTCCCTATAGAGTCTCCTACAAGTCCTGTGGTATCTTTCCTAGAAGTATCTGTTGATGCTCAATGAATGAAGTAACCTTAGATTACTCCTCCATGTGTGCAATGGTGGGAGTGGGAAAATCCAAAGGTAACTTCTATGGAACAAGTGGTTGTGTAGCTGGAGGTGTACCAAAATGATACCAATGGAGTGAATGGCATCTTTCTCATGAGTGAGAATGGTGGGTTCCTTAACCACTTTCTCTTGTGATTGTTCATTAGGTGGGAGTGAAACTTCTTCCTTTTCCTATTTCTTAGATGGTGCTTGTTCTTCAATTTGTATGGAATTGATGCTAGTAGAAGGTAAAATGAGTGCTTGACTTAATGGCTTCCTTACTTGCCTACAACTTAACATAAAATTAGAAGTAGGTGTAGTGCTTTGTATCAAGTAAGTTTTATCATGCAACTCTAATGTGTAGGTGTTATTTTTAGCATGATAAATAGCATTCCTATCAAATTGATAGGGTTTACCTAGCAATAGCCCACAAAAATCCATATCTGTGACATCACACCTAACTTTGTCCACAAACTTATCACTAAAAGCAAAATTCAAGGTGCAAGTGTGGGTGATGTTAGATGTGGAGTCTACATATTTCCACCCAAGTGCATATGGTTGGTGATGTGGCTTGATGGGAAGTTTCAACTGCTCCACAATGGACTTTGCAATTAGGTTCTTTTGTGATACGTTATCTATGATACAATCAACATAGTAATAATGTGTAAGGTAGGCTCTAGTAACAAGCAAATTGTCATGACCCCCTTGAGCAAATAAATCTGACATAAGGGTAAATTTTTTTAGTTTACCATTTAAAGCAGGATACTCTTCTTCTATTCATGTAGCCAAAATGGGACCATCATGTGGTTCCTCATGTGTAGGCTAAAAAAATAGGGATTTTTTCTTCTTAAATTTTTCAAAAGTAAAGCATTTGAATTTTACATGACCATGTTTTTTACAAAATTCACAATACAATGAATAAGAAGGATCTTTAGAATGAAAATAAGAAGAATATGCTTTAGGAGAAATAGGAGGAGAAGAAGAATGAGGGGAATATTGAGAATTGTTATTCACCTTATGTTGATGTTGATTCTAGACTTTGAAAGAGCTCTCCTATGATGAACGGGATTTGTGATATGCACCAACTTTATCCTCTGAAAGAATGACCTGATTGAATGCCACATCCAAGGTGAGGAAAAAATTGAACTTTATTTCCCTAAAAATTTGATCTTGCAAGCCATGAGTGAATTTTTTAATCAAGTCCTCTTCTGAATATTTCACACCAAGCAATACCCTTAGCCTATTGAATTGGAAAATGTAGTCAGATACAAACATCCGATAGGTTTACCTCAATCTATAGCACTTGGTAGTGAGGTCATTTTGGTAGTTTGGTGGAAAGAATGTGTTTTTCAGAATTTGGGTTAATTATTTCCAAGTCATTGTGGCATTATGGATCTATATTTCTACAATTAAACTTTTGCTAAACCTGTAAGTTTGATTGTAGCAAATGTAGCTTGTTCATCCTCACGAGTTTTAGCATAAGCAAACCAAGTTTGCATATCCAAAATCCATGTAGATAAGACATCCGGATCTCTAGATACATCATACAAATTGACCTCATATTTAGCTTTACTTGCATGATTGTGATGAATTTTGATATCACCCGGATTGAAATGCACAACAATATCTCTTATCTTCTCTACTAAAATGTCTACTGTAGAAGTAAGATTTTCCATGTTTGATCTAAGGTCTTGAGCCATATTTTTTGAGTATATGCTAGAATAGGAGGATTACAAAATGGATGCAAGAACTAATATAGGCTTCTAGGAAAAATTTTTAGTTTCCTAATGCAGAAAATTGCCTAGATTTTACAAAATTTTGCTCTCCAAATTTCACAAAAAATATGGGCTATTTTAAGTGCTTTTACAAAATAAATTTCAGTTTTGCAATAACAATTTTAGCACTAAAAATTTAAAATTTTAGCCCTTTAATACCAAAAATGGGTTAGGAGACAAAATGAATGGATGAAATTGCTAAAAATTTGCAAAAAATTGCAAAACATTTCGCTAAAAATGGAGCAAAATTGATAGTTTTTCACCTTGTTTGAGTTTTCTGCTTTTTCTTGCCAAAATTTGAATTTGAAATTTCAAAATTTTGATTTTTTTTTAGGAAATGCATATAATAATAATAAATAATAAAATATGCACTTAGGCTTAAGTGGATAAGCCTAAGTATCCTCAACACCTGAGGTCAGACCTGATGATCCCGCTAAATGTGGTAAACACTAGAGGGAGCATTTATTTTGTCCTTATCATAGACAAAATGGGCATGACATAAATATTACCATAAATTCAAATATAGAGTGCAAGACCTTATTGAGTTAGGGGTTATCAATCTTGACAGTCCTCTAGCCCAACAAAATCAAAATCTTAGGATTTTTCAAACACCACTTCTTCATCATGAGGAAGCACAACCAACAATAGGAGAATCAAATACCAAGACTCCTCCTAATTAGGTTAATAATGTTCAACAATACCAAGTTTTTATGCATGCTATTCATGTAGTAAACTGAGGTCAACAACAACGCTCCAATCAAAAAAATATTTAGAAACAGTCTAGTCATTCACTATACCTCCACAACCAAGTGTGTCTCAACCTACCACATCATCATATCCTATCTAATTTTCTACCAATTCCTCCCATCCTATCCATATTTTACCCCATCCATATCAACCCATTCATCCTTCAATTGTCCATCTAGGGAAATCATCTTATTGAGCATTTGGTTAACCACAAGCTTCAAAATAGCTTCAACCAAACTATCCATATATGAGCTAATTCAACAATCCCCTCCACATTGTGAAGCATTAATGAATATTCTAAAATATATTTAACTTCAATATCAAGATGTTAATGCATTTAACAATTTTATAGAGAATATTCAAACATGTATGGAGTCCTCCATTACTTTCTATGATTTTGAGATCAAACCAATATCATTAGAATTAGTGGATCCTCCATTACACATCATGGCTCAAATTGATAGGAAACATTTCAAAGGAGTTTTAATTGATATTAGCTCCTCCATAAACATCATCACCATATTCGTCCTTCAACATCTCAATATTCCACTAGAACACATCACTAAATCTTATTTTACCTTGAAAGCATTTAACGATACTCTCTACTCCATAGTTGGCACTATTGTTTTACCCATTGAAGTGGGAGTCAAAACATTACATACTGTGTTCCACATATTGGAAGGTTCCATGGCATATAATGTATTCCTTGGACACCCTTGGATGAGGGAAATGATATGTGTCCCCTCTGTACTACATCAATGCTTGAAATACGTACATGAGGGACACGTATATTACATACCAATGAATGTTTAACTATTTGAGTATTGCAACTTTATCTTATACCCCTATGAGTCCATGTTTCCTTCCACTCATCTATTCCTCACAATGTCAACCACTTCATCATCCACCCCATCCACACCATCATCTAAAGACCCCATTCTTGAGGAGATTCCAATCACTAATTCTCATCAAGCATCCATAACCATACCCTCATCTTCATCACAATTGACTACATGCACATATGGTCACACTCAATCTACATTATCCACATCATAAACATCATCCACCACTCTTTCCACATCATTTCTATTTCAACAATCCACACCATTCAATGTATTACAAGTCAAAATTATGGATTGTGAGATACCATCATTCAATGATGAGTCAGTTTCATTTACATCTAATTCATCCACATCATCCCAAATTGAGGTCCACCTCACTAATCTTGATATTGGTGAATACGTGGTCCAAGACATCACAGTCACACCACTCAATATTCAAAGTACTAAGGATTACTATCATCCATGTGATCCACCCTTATCTAATTTATTGCTTAGTATAATTAATTGTGTGTATGGGGGACTTGATTCATCATCCAATCTAGTTACCCTAGATGGACCCAAATCACCAACACTTACCAATATACAACATATATCAGGTTTTTCATCTTGATATTTTTACATTGTTACTTGGTAAGGACATGGCCTAGGATGACATGATTAAGGAGTGCATGATATTATTGATGTTTCATATAAAGAAATGCATGACCATTCAGGTTTATTTTATCATCCACTTTCATCCACCTCTTCTCTTGAACAAGCTTTTAAAAGCTTAAATTATAATTCAGGAGAAGTTATCCATCACCCTAATGACTTTAAAGATGATATCTATAAATAATTTTAACTCATGTTAATTATATCTAATGAATCTAAATAGAAATCAAACTCCATAATTTCACACACTGAACATGATGAGTTTTACCTCAGAACATTCCCCATCCATAAATCCATATTTCGCTTTCTTCTTCCACAAGAACGAGTTGATCCAACCGGTGAACCACCACCTCCATATCATTAATCCATCTCATTGACCACTTTTTATTTTAATATATGTACATTAAAATAAATAATTAAAAAAAAAAAAAAACATAAAAATAACAAACATATTATGCATTTATTTGTGTTGCTTATTGCTATCTAGGTTTAATAGAGTTCTAGCATCGATTCTAGCCAATAAAATCCATTTCATTCACCCTTGCCAAGCATCCATTTTCCATTTAATTCAACATGAATCTTGTTGACTTATTCACCCCTCTGTAATCCATATGATTTGGAAAATATTCCCATTGACATGAGTCTTATTGATATGGACTGGATTTTCTTGCCTCCATCCTTTTTTGAGTTTGTTCTTGAGGAATTGTTAATAGCTTCAGCCAACTACGTTCCACCTTCACCTTCACATTTACCATCAGATCTTGAGGTTTTTTAGGCAAACATAGACAAGGATAACTTATAAGAGTTTGATGATCTCATAGATGATATTCAACTAATCCCAACTCCCCATCAACTTGAGGAAGGTTCTCACATGTCTACTGAATATACCATCGATGTGAACCTTAGTTTAAATATAGATAATCCTCAAATTGTCAAACTTGATAAAAGCTTATCCAAATATGAACAAGAGCAATTATTTGTTCTCCTCAAGAGAAAGAAGGGAACTTTTACATGGTCCTACAAAGACATGCCTGGTCTTGACTCTAATTTGGTTGTCCATAATCTTACCTTAAACTATGATGCTAAGCTGGTCAAACAAAAACTAAGAAGGATGCATCCCATTGTTTCTCTCTTGGTCAAGGAAGAGCTTCAAAAGCTTTTAGATGTGAATTTCATATATCCTATCGATTATCCTGAGTGGCTTTCAAACATGGTACCAAGGTGATACACATTTGCACTGATTTTTGAGATCTTAACAAAGTGCATCCTAAGGATGATATTCCTCTTCAAAATATTGATACTCTTGTTGACACTTGTGCTGGTCATGAAATGCTTTCTATCATGGTTTGTTTTCAAGATACAACCAAATTTGAATAAATATTGATGACCACCACAAAACAACATTCACTACACCTTAAGGGATATTTTGTTACAAGGTGATGCCCTTTAGCCTCAAGAATGCAGCTACCACTTATCAACATGCCATTACATACATAGTCCATGATTACATGCATAATTTCATTGAAGACTATGTGGATGATCTCTTGGTAAAATCCAAAACTCAACAAGAGAACATTGGTGTAATTAAAAAAGTCTTTGATCGACTTCTAGAGTATAATGTAAGGTTGAACCCCAATAAGTGTGTCTTTGGAAAATAGAAGGAACACATTTCATTTCCTTCATCTAAGGTCTACCAAGGAGTACATTGTACACCATGGATACTTCCAAGATGTGAAACATGATGTGCAATGTTCTGGCCCCTACTTAAATGGGTAAAAAATAGTGCCAACTGTGGTACACAAAGCATCATTAAATTCTTGTATCGTGAGTGTATTGATGTTAGGGTTGTGTATATTGACAATGGGGAGGTTGTTCCATAGTTGGCACTGTGTTTTGTATCATGAGTTCTTGTGTGACTGATGGGAATGCATGATAGTAAATTGGTTGTTGCATGGGTTTTTGAGCCACTATGGGCTGGCTCATCACCATTTGATTAACTTGATTGGATGTGTTAGTCATTGAGTCTTGTGATAATTTGTTTTGTCCAGATTGATTACTTTGATATTTGCCCTTGTTTTGCCATTCTTTCTTATTAGGCTTAATGATACCTTCTTGGATTTTTATTTCTTCAATGACACTAGCTTGTGCTAAAGCTTCTTCAAATGTGCAATAAGTCTTAAGTTGAAGCATCCAAGAGATGGTTTTTAAGAAACTCTTGGTAAATATTTTAATAATTTATTTCATTGGTAGGGAGAATGAAATTTTAGTTATGAATGCCCTCCAAAGGTTTCCAAAATCGTAAATAGGCTCATTATCCCATTGTTTTAAAGAGTAAATATATGATAATGAGACCTTATTTCTAATATTTAGGGTGAAACGTTCAAACAATAGGTTAATAAATTGGGTGAAGGTATAGATACTATGTGTTGGCAATTGATTGTACCATTCTATGGCTTTTCCCCCTAGCATTTGAGGAAAATTTTAGAGCATGAGAGCATTATCTCTTTGAATTCAAAAACATGTGTGAAGAAATAAGCTCACATTCTCCTTAGGGTCCTCGGTTCCCCTAAATTTGTCAAACTTTAGTAGTGTGAAATCTGTTGGATATGGTGGTGAATTTGGGGAGGATTGGGAATGAAAATCAATATTGGGGTATTCCTACTAGGTTTTGGTTGGGTACTAAGGTTTGGGTTGGAACTACTTGGAGCATAAGGTCTACATGAGCTTGCTACTTAGCCTTTATATGTTGTAAGAACAATCTGCTCACTAGACCTAATGTGTCATGAAGCTATTGTTTGTATATGGTAGAGATGGACATGGTTGTGACTAGGTTGGAGTATGAGGGTAGTTATGAGGATGGATTAGAGGAAATGGGCATGAAACAAGTTTCTCTTGATGTGGCAACTTGGAGGGTGGGTACCTATGATGCAACATTGACATACTCCTCATACAAAGTGTTTGAATAGGTGTGGGTATGGATGGATGAAGGATAAGTGTTAAAAACACTTGGGTTTTGGTGTGATGGGCTAGGGAAAGAAGGCATACCATATTCATATACATATTTAGGATATCCTTGGCTTGGGCAAGATGTAGACAATTTAGGTTGTTCAATACCATCTTGGCTAAGTGATTCTAGGACATAGTTGGAGGATTTGTAAATAGCCTCCACCTTATCCATGTCTATGTGGGTGGTATGACGTTCCACATTGTGTGGAAGGGATCCTACTTGTGGTAGGGATGGGTATGGAGGCCCAAACAAAATATTCTATACCACATTGGACAGGTTTACCACCAATGTAGCAGGGGAATTAGAAGTGTTTTCCATTAAGCTATTTTGGTCTATTACTTTCTTTTGATTTCTTGTTAATACCACAAAGTAAATAAACCAATAACTAGAACTTATCAAAATAAACACCAAACTAAAACTTGTATGGAATTAACAACTAAAGAAACAATCAATGCTATGTTTAGACTTTGTGTCTTACCTCATTCATTAATAATTTTCTTTATTAATATGATTTCCTTTCAAAGTGATAGGTTAGTGTGTTTTGATGTTCTAATATTGCTTAAGAAAAAAAGGTAAAAACTAAGGTTGGATGGGGCAACGAGATTCTTGTTGGTACTGACCTCCAACAATTTTTCTCAAGGGCAACCTATGGTTTCTAGGGTAAATATTGGTGGATGGAAATGACTTCCACCATCACCAAATCTCAAGCAATGGTTGGTGATGAAATCCAAACACTACTATTTTAAAGTGAAACATTTTGTGTGTGATTTATTTTAAATTTTTCCATTTTCTATTGTGATCAAACAATGTCAAAGATGAAAAATTTCACACATCTAAATCAGAATCCAATACAATAATGCAAATTTCATCTAAAGAGTGTGAAGTACACCGCTCAAGATCCCCTGCCTAAATAGCAACCGGAGGGTTCGTCCACCTCTCTGACAAAGGAGTCACCCTAGGGTAGGAGTAATTTTTACGTTTAAATATTGTTTATATTTATAGGAGTAAAATAAGAAATATTTAAGCCCTAAAAATGCAAATTCTAAATGATGCTCTTCAATTTCAAATGCAGTCAGTAATGTGCATAAAACATCTAAATTTGCATTTTTTTTTAAAATAGGGATTTTAAATTGTATGATGTATGCATGAAAACCCTAATGCACTCTACAATGATTCCTTTCTAGATTACTTAGTGTATATTCTTTTTATGTACAAAATCTGAAAAATACAGCTTGAAAAATTGAATACATAAAGCAAAAAAAAATTAAATTGAAGATGAATTGAAGACTTACAGAAAATCTTATATTTTGATGAGACTTTTCTGATATCTATACTACTACAATTTATCTAAAAACATATGGAGACGTGGAATGGTATATTAAGATCCTACCCTTAAATTTTTAGCTAAATTTGACTCTAGATGAGTTAGATATAGCTAAAACAATCTGGGTAGTTTGTGCAGGAAAAAAATACATTTTTTACTCCTAAAAACTAATGAAATACAACGCTAGGGTTATTTGAAAACCTAGCTATACAAAAAAAGTGTCTTCAACTCTGTTACTCTACCAACAATGTGAGTGGGATTTGTAATATCTGATTTTGGGCCACTCTAGCCTCAGTAGTTGTTCAAGGATAAGTAAAACCTGTAGATCTACACACACATAAAAAAATAAGGTTATCTAGGGCTTTGGATTTGGATGGATCTTCAGTATGCAATGGCCTCAGACTTCTTCAGGATCTCTTCAATAATTCATACAAAAAATGTTCTATGGAATACACATTCCAGCGGTTGAGCATTTGAAAATATTCCTATTTATAATCTAGCCTAGGGTTTTCATATGGTTTTAACCTTATCCTAGGATTAAATCAAATCCAAGGGCTGAGATTATACTTTAAGTGTGGCATGGATTAATAAAAATGGATGGCTGAGATAGATTAAATCTGATGGTTGTGGTTAATTGAGTTTATAAATATATAATTTACAATAAATATATTATAATATAATATAATATATTAATATATAAAATAATATAAAATAAACCCATGTGGGTCAAAAAATGGTGGGAAAGGGCTAAAGTGGGCCTTTTGAAGGCAGGAAAGGCTTATAATGGTTAAATGGATGGCAGGAAGGGTGTATGGTGGACAAGTGGGTGGTATGATGGTTAGGACAAAGGATTAATAGCTAGGATTTGGCATCTACATAACCTTCCCTCAAACATTAGGGGAAGATGTTGTAGAATGGTACAACCATTTGCCCAACCATAATATTTATACTTTTGAGAAATTGGTTGACCAATTTCATGAAATATTTTCCCTTAATATAAGAAATAAAGTCTCATTATCTAATATCTATGATCTAAAATAATATGATGATGAGTCTATCTATGAATTTGGTAATGTTTGGAGGTTCGTTATCACCAAATTGCAATTTACCCTACGAATGGAGGAGGTGACCTGATTGTTTGCTAAGAGTTGCTTAAAACCCATATCTTGGTTATTGCAATTACAACAACATAGATCATTTATTGAATATCTTCCCTAGGCTAGCACTATTGAGGAGATAAAAATCCAAGAATGAGTGCCTAAGCCTAAGAAGAAAGAATGGCAAAATAAGGTCCAATATAAAGGAAGTTATTCTAGCCAATTAAAATCCAATTAGGCCAATTTGGCCAATTCATCTAATCAAGTAAATCAAGTGGTCATGAGCTAACCAATAATGGATCAAAAACAACCCATGCAATAGTAATCATAACAAATTGAATATCATGTGGTTCCCTCAACTACTCAATCAAGTCAAAGCACAATACCAACTATGGAAAATCGACCACATCGATAATCTATTTGACAACCCTATCAATATACCCCATTGGATGAATCTTATACCTCCAATTTTTGTAGGTTATATGACACAAATAAACTTCCCTTAAATGATGATGTAGATAACTCAAGATGAAGCTACTTTATTCATAACATAGTAAAAATATATAGTGCTTACAAATAATCTCACGTAGGTTAAGTGGTTGCAACAATCTGCCAAACATGACCAACCACTAAATTAATAGCTAACAATCTACTATGGATGTCCACTAACTGTTAGAAGGCAAACAAGATCTTTAAAACTTATCTAACATCTAACAACATAACAACTAATGTCTTATGTGGGCATACTATGCCTCACATGCATACAAAGTGCAATAAACTAGAAATAATAATAAATAATGAAACATGAATTAGGCTTAAGTGGATAAGCCTAAGTATCCTCAAAAATCCTCCCACCGATATAAGCATTGGACTCGTTTTGGTTCTTTCCGTCGTTTTTTCTTTTTTTTTTGTTTCTTGCTTTTTTTTTTTTTTTTTTTTGTTCTCTTGGTATTATAAAGAAAGTAATGGTTTCCAAAGGGTGAAAAGATTTTCTCATTAACCCTAACTTTTTATCTTCTTTTCCATCTGAAATTATAATACTTCTAAAGATCTGAAATTATAAAAATGGTTCTTTTCTCCATGAACATTAGACATTCCATTGTTTTTTCCTCCATACCCTACATTTTATTGATTTTCATTTTAACTTTACGATACAAGTGATTTCCATTCTCTTTAGTCCTCTTACAAGTTTCAGTTTCAGTCTTTACCTTTTTTCTAATTCCTCCTTTTAAGATTTTTTCTTCTTTTTAATTTTTCTTATTTATCTTTCCTCTTCTACCTTTACCCTTTCCTTCCAATTCCTATGTGAGTTTCCTTCTTTCCATTCTCTTTTCTTTTTTTTTTTCTCATTCTTTTTTTTTTCTTTCTTTCTTCTTCTCTTTTCTTTCTTTTTATTTAAATTTTTTTTTAATTTTTTTTTAAGTTTTCCTGTTTTTTGTTTTTTTCTTTTTTTTTTTTCCAATGCTCTCAAAAAATATGGAAAGTCATGGGCCATCTCATGGGGAGAAATCCAGTGAGCCATGTGTGGAAAGTGACCATGACAAAGGACAATGTATGTAGCGAAAGAACCCTATCCAATGTGATGAGTCATGTTGAAAACTCTATTTAAAATGAGCAAAAGCAAATGATCAGGTGCCACTATTATTGTAGGACTGAAAATAGGATCAGGTACCAAAATAGGATCCTAAAATGGTGTCTCTAGAAAGCGGCGCTTATCCAAAGGAACCCAAACTCTATTTCCAACCTTTGGTGAATGAGGATTGTGATGCTTACGCACCACTCCCTACGGAGTCTCCTACAAGTCCCATGGTATCTTTCCTAGAAGTCTCTGTGGATGCTTAATGAATGAAGTAACCTTAGATTGCTCCTCCATGTGTGCAATGGTGGGAGTGGGCAAAGCCAAAGGTAACTTCTATGGAACAAGTGGTTGTGTAGCTGGAGGTGTACCAAAATGATACCAATGGAGTGAATGGAATCTTTCTCATGAGTGAGAATGGTGGGTTCCTTAACCATTTGCTCTTGTGATTGTTCATTAGATGGGAGTGAAAATTATTCCTTTTCTTATTCCTTAGATGGTGCTTGTTATTCAATTTGTATGGAATTTATGCTAGTAGAAGCCAAAACGAGTGCTTGACTTAATGGCTTCCTTACTTTCCTAAAACTTAACATCAAATTGGAAGTAGGTGTAGTGCTTTATATGAAGTAATTTTTATCATGCAACTCCAATGTGTAGGTGTTGTTTTCAGCATGATAAATAGCATTCCTATCAAATTGATAGGGTTTACCTAGCAATAGCCCACAAAAATCCATCTTTGTGACATCACACCTAACTTATTCCACAAACTTATCACGAACAACAAAATTCAAGGTGCAAGTGTGGGTGATGTTAGATGTGGAGTCTACATATTTCCACCCAAGTGCATATGGTTGGTGATGTGGCTTGATGGGAAGTTTCAACTTCTCCACAATGGACTTTGCAATTAGGTTATTTTATGATCCGTTATCTATGATACAATCAACATAGTAATAATGTGTAAGGTAGGCTCTAGTAACAAACAAATTGTCATGAACCCCTTGAGCAAATAAATTTGACATAAGGGTAACTTTTTCAGTTTACCCTTTAAAGAAGGATACTCTTATTCTATCCCTGTAGCCAAAATGGGACAATCATGTGGTTCCTCATTTGTAGGCTGTACAAATAGGGATTTTTTCTTCTTAAATTTTTCAAAAGTAAAGCATTTGAATTTTACATGACCATGTTTTTTACAAAATTCACAATACAATGAAGAAGAAGGATCTTTAGAATGAAAAGAAGAAGAATATGCCTTAGGAGAAATAGGAGGAGAAGAAGAATGAGGGGAATATTGATAATTTTTCTTCACCTTATGTTGATTTTGATTCTCGCCTTTGAAAGAGCTCTCCTATGATGAACCAGATTTGTGATATGCACCAACTTGCTCCACTAAAATAATGACATGATTGAAAGCCACATCCAAGGTGAGGAAAACATTGAACTTTATTTCCCTAAAATTTTTATCTTGCAAGCCATAAGTGAATTTGTTAATCAAGTCCTCTTCTAAATATTTCACACCAAGCAATACCCTTAGCCTATTGAATTGGAAAATGTAGTCAGATACAAACATCCGATAGGTTTACCTCAATCTATAGCACTTGGTGGTGAGGTCATTTTAGTAGTTTGGTGGAAAGAATGTGTTTTTCAGAATTTTGGTAAATTATTTCGAAGTCATTATGGAATTATGGATCTATATTTCTACAATTAAAAATTTTGCTAAACCTATAAGTTTGATTGTAGCAAATGCAGCTTGTTCATCCTCACGAGTTTCAACATAAGCAAACCAAGTTTGCATATCCAAAATCCATGTAGATAAGACATCCGGATCTCTAGATCCATCATACAAATTGACCTCATATTTAGATTTTTTTGGGTAGATAAGATACTATAGCATTAATATCGGGTTTTACAGGTTGACCCAAAACCTTTTACAAAAATCATCCTAGGGCTGTTGATGAACATATCCTTACTAAGGATCCTATTTATGTAAAATCTACATGTTTCCAAAGCCATTACATCCGGTAAGGCACATAGCCTGTTATCAAAAAGAAACTTCCCATACAACATTTTGGGTATACCATGGGAAAACACACATGCATCATAATTACAAAAAAAGAAACAAACATGGATCCCTTCCTTGAGATAATGGAGAAACAAAAAGCTGCAGACACACATAGCAGAGTACTAAAAAAAACTCCCACAAGCTCTATATTGATAGTTACTCTTAATAATTCTTTGGTAATTACTTTCTTCTGTATATGACATGCTTTGGTACCACATACTATCTTGGCCAATCAACCTTGGAGAAGTGAACCTGCTGGCTAAATTTATGGTGGTGGCTATCTGGTGGTCCACATGGCTTTGGTTCAAAGTCTTATATTGTTGTTTCTTTCCTTCCCTGTGATTATCAACCAACCTCAAATTACTAAGATGACTAGGAGCCATGTTATCTGACATGTTACTATCCCCATTTTTCTTTATGGTATTTCCAAGCAGCATCCACAAAGACAGACAACTCTGATAATTTTTATTGTGAGTCCAATTCAAAAAATAGACAGAAATACTCCTAGCCTTTGAACTTACAGTGCCTTCCCTGTTGGTAAATTTGACTATCATTCTTGGAATTCTTGTTGAATAAGATCCTCTACTTCACTCGGGACACCGTGTTCCCATTTGAAAAGTTTATCACCATCGACACCCAAATTGGCCAGCTTATCAGCAATTTTGTTAGCTTCCCGAAAGACATGTTGGGATTTTTTGTCTTGTCTTCCCTGGAAAAGGATCCTAGCCTCTTCAACAATTGTTTTAATCCTCCAATGAGGTGTTTTCCAATTATTGAGGAGATTTATAACATGCATAGAGTCTCCTTCTATGATAAAATTGCCTTCTAAGTCTTGAGTCATTTGAAGGCCTCTCCACATAGCTCTAGCTTCAACTTCATTGTTCATCCTTGTTCCAAAATATTTAGAAAATGCAAGCATCATATTCCCATTATGGTATCGCATAATGCCACCAAAGCCTGCTCTGCCAGGATTGTCCTTAGCTTCTCCATCAAAATTAATCTTAAACTAACCCATAGGAGGTGGAGACCACTTAACATTGGCTCTAGGGTTGACTACCCTAGGCACAAACTCATCTAACAAGTTTAAGCTTAAATATTGAGCAATTGTGGTCTCTTGAAGATGAGGTTTACAACTATCAAAAGGGATAAGGTTCACATTCTCATTGGAAAAGGATAGGATCCTATCAATGATAGTTTGATGATTATGGATAGACTCATTAAAGACTCTATGGTTCCTTTCTAACCACACCTGCCAAAGATAGTGATTGAGAAAATTTTTCCACATGTATCTAAGTCTTTGGCTTGAAAAGGGGCAAGACCACTGGATGAAAAAATCAAGTATGATGGCTGGTTTAACCCATGAAATATTAAAGGCCTGAAAAACCCCACTTAGGACAATCAAGGAAAAAGGGCACTCAAGGAAAATGTGATAAATGGTCTCCCAATTAGCCCTGCACAAATAACAATGATTAGTGATACAAATACCTTTATGCATCATATTATCAATGGTTAGAATTCTTCCTTGGATAACCAGCCATGAAAATACTACAATTTTTAGAATTAAATTTTTTATCCAAACTAAGTCCTTTTGGAGGATAAAATCCTCGTCATCAAGCAGAAGCTTGTAAGCTTATTTAATAGTGAACTGCTTGTTTTTCGTAGGAGCCTAGGTCACTTGATCTTCCTTGGGTCTCATGGGGATAAAATGTTGCCCGAGAATGTTACAAATATTATTTGATTCCACTTGAAATCCTTGAATTCTTATTTATTTCCACTTCATTCTACCTCTGTCCTCAACCATATAATCGAAGACTTTTCTGCCAATGAGTTCTTCCGTGATATCTTTGATTCGGGCTAAGTTAGGATATTGCATCAGTGGTTCATCGTTAGCCCACCTATCATTCCAGCAATTTATCCTCTCACCATTTCCTAAAACCCATCTTAAATTTTTTTTGATGATTTCCTTACAATCAAGAATTGCTTTCCAAAAAGCAGAACCTCTGATTGGAACTGAGTCACTTAGAAATTCCATATTTTGAAGATACTTTCATTTGATGATAGATTTCCATTCATTTTCTTCACCAAAAATGAGATGCCATGCCTAATTAGCTAGTAAAGCTAAATTTATATGAGCAATTCTCCTCATACCTAAGCCCCCATTTTCCCTGGGTCTGCACACTTTGGTCCATCCTACAAGGTGTATCCTTTTTTTCTCCTTTGATCCAGTCCATAAAAATTATTTTTGGAGTTTCTCAAATTTTTGGAAAACCTTCATAAGGGCTTTGAAAACGGAGAGGAAATAGACTAGAATGCTCTGAAGAGAGGCCTTAGTGAGGGCCAACTTTCCTACTTGATATAGAATATGACCTTTCCATCCAACAAGTTTTTTTTGAATTCTTTCAATAACCTTGTCCCACATTGACTCTCTCAAAGAACTAATGAAAAGAGGAAGATCAAGATATGAAGTGGGGAGGTTTTCTATATCACACCCTAAAATTTTTGCAATCCTTCCTTTCCTATGAATGGGGGTGTTCAAGAAATATAACTTGCTTTTACTGAAATTAACTTTTTGACCAGCAACGTCCTCGTAGAGTTGCAAGATGTATTTAATTATTTTGGCCTCAACCACTAATGCCTTAGTCAATATAAAGGTATCATCAACAAATTTTTGGTGAGAAATAATCCTAGTGAGAGATGTTGCCTTGATTCCCGATATTAGCCTTGAATTGCAAGTATTTTTGATGGTTTTGCCTAAAGCTTTTGCCATAATTATGAATAACATGGGGCTGATAGGGTCCCCTTGCCGAATTCCTCTGTGACTTTGAAAGTAACCAGTAGTTTTTCCATTAACTAGAATCAAGAACCATGCTTTAGAAATACATTCTTTGATCAAATTAACCCATTGGTGGTGAAAACCAAAATTAAGGAGGACAACAATCAGAAAGTCCCAATTTAGCCTATCAAATGCTTTGTTCATATCAAGCTTGAGGGCAAAAATAGACTTGTTAGTCTTATGAGTAGAGTGCAGAGCTTCATGAAATGTGATAACTCCATCCAATATTGTCCTGCCCTGGACAGAGCTTCCTTGGCATGGATCTATGATGTAGGGCAGAATATCTCTCATTCTATTTGCAATGGCTTTAGTTAGGATCTTGTAAGAAACATTGCATAGACTGATTGGCCTGAAGTCAACCATAGATTCAGGGGTTTGATTCTTAGGAATTAGAGAAATAAAAGTAGAGTTGATACCTTTTGGGATATGATATCTTGCTTGGAATTATCTGACATAAAAAATTACATCTTCACTTACGATGTCCCAAAAATCTTGATAGAAACGAGGGGGAAAGCCATCGGGTCTCGGGGCTTTGTCTGGCTCCATGCTAAACAAGTCTCCCTTAATTTCCTCATAAGAAAAGGGAGCTAGAAGCTTAAGGTTTATATCCTCATTTATTATGCTAGGAATGGATTGCAAGAGAATATCTTTGGCCTCCTCATTGCACTGCGATTCTTGACCAATGATAGAATTGAAATAAGTTACTGCCTCCTTTCTAATTTCTATTAAGTCTTGAGTAATAGAACCATCTACTTTTTTTTTTTAATTTTATCTTGTTATTGCTTATGTTTCTAAGCGTGGTGATGTGAAAAAACTTGGAATTTTAATCTCCATATTTCAACCAAAGAGCCCTTGATTTTTGCCTCCAATAGATTTCCTCATAGGCCAAAATGTTATGAAACTCTGCTAGTTTTATTTGTTCCTCCTGCCTAGTAGTTTCATCAGCATCACCATGTTGGATCCTTTGATCAATTATCTTCAAAATTTCAACAACCTATTTTTTATTTTCAAAGAGGTTCCCAAAGACCTCTTTGTTCCAAGTTCGAAGCTTTTCCTTAACAACCTTTAATTTACTAGCAAGTTTAAAAGTTGCACTAACCCTGATAGGTTGCTGCCACCACTGACTTAAGTTATCTCTAAAATTGGAATGTTTGATCCACATAGATTGAAATCTAAAAGGTTTCTTGAAGGACAGAGAGTTAGGGATCTCCAACAAAATGGGATTATGATCAGAGGCAATTTTAGGAAGGGATTACAGGGTAGAATCACCAAACAAAGTTGTAGCCTCCTTTGATAGAAAAAACCTATCAAGATTTTCTTGAATGAGATGACATCCTATCCACCGATTGCTCCAGGTATAATTCACTCCTCTAAGTTTTACATCCATCAACATGTTGGAGTTCACAAAGTCATTGAACTCATCCATGCTCTTGATAGGTGGTCCATTTCCACCCATTTTGTTTGAAGGGTAAAGAGTATTGTTAAAATACCAAGCCAGAATCTAGGGGATATTATGGAATATTTCACTCAGATTACCTAAATACTCCCACAGTAGAGCTCTCCCTTGAATTGAAGTCGGGGCATAAATATTTGAAAGGATCCACGATCTGTTGCTATTTATTTCCTTAAATAAAACACTAAGAACCCTATCATATTTTTGAATAATGGTGCCTTCTACTATCCGGGGATCCCACAAAGTCATAAGGCCTCCAGATGCTCCTATGGATGATTTGCAAACCATCTCCCCTTGATTCCAAATTTTTTTGCTATTTTTTTTTATTGAATCTCATCCATTTTTTTTCTTGCAACATGATAATAGTTGGATTCACTTGATTTCTTATGGCACTTACTTACCTATGTTTGGGAAGGCATTTGAGGCCTCTCACATTCCATGAGAGGAACTTCATTTATATTTTTTGGGATTTCTTCCTCTCCCCCTCTCTTGAGGGGGTTTTCCTAATTTGTTGTCTTTAGAACCCGGAATAACCTATTGAAACAAGGTTCTCTGTTTTCCATTGGCAATGTCATTATCAGTTTTAATTTTTTTATGCTCAACATTTGATATTCTCCCTTTTCTTTTTCACTGCCAAAATCTATAGGAGACTTCATATTTAGATTTACTTGCGTTATTGTGATGAATTTTGATATCACCCAGATTGAAATGCACAATAATATCTCTTATCTTCTCTGCTAAAATGTCTACTGCAGAAGTAATATTTTCCATGTTTGATCTAAGGTCTTGAGCCATATTTTTTTGAGTATATGCTAGACTAGGAGGATTACAAAATGGATGCAAGAACTAATATAGGATTCTAGGAATAATTTTTAGTTTCCTAATGCAGAAAATTGCCTAGATTTTACAAAATTTTGCTCTCCAAATTTCACAAAAAATATGGGCTATTTTAAGTGCTTTTACAAAATAAATTTCAATTTTGCAATAACAATTTTAGCACTAAAAATTAAAAATTTTAGCCCTTTAATACCAAAAATGGGTTAGGAGACAAAATGAATGGATGAAATTGCTAAAATTTGCAAAAAATTGCAAAATGTTTTGCTAAAAATGGAGCAAAATTGACTGTTTTTCACCTTGTTTGAGTTTTCTGCTTTTTCTTGCCAAAATTTGAATTTGAAATTTGAAATTTTTGATTTTTTTTTTAGGAAATTCATATAATAATAATAAATAATAAAATTTGCACTTAGGCTTAAGTGGATAAGCCTAAGTATCCTCAACACCTGAGGTCAGACCTGATGATCCCGCTAAACATGGTAAACACTATAGTAAGCATTTATTTTGTCCTTATCATAGACAAAATGGGCATGACATAAATAACTACCATCAATTCAAAGATAGAGTGCAAGACCTTATTGAGTTAGGATTTATCAATCTTGACAGTCCTCTAGCCCAACAAAATCAAAATCTTAGGATTTTTCAAACACCACTTCTTCATCATTAGGAAGCACAACCAACAATAGGAGAATCAAATACTAAGACTCCTCCTATTTAGGTTAATCATGTTCAAAAATACCAAGGTTTTGTGCATGCTATTCATGTAGTAAACTGAGGTTAACAACAACACTCCAATCAACAAAATGTTTAGAAACAGTCTAGTCATTCACTATACCTCCACAACCAAGTGTGTCTCAACCTACCACATCATCATATCCTATCTAATTTTCTACCAATTCCTCCCATCCTATCCATATTTTACCCCATCCATATCAACCCATTCATCCTTAAATTTTCCATCTAGGAAAATCATCTTATTGAGAATTTGGTTAACCACAAGCTTCAAAATAGCTTCAACCAAACTATCCATATATGATCTAATTCAACAATCCCCTCCACATTGTGAAGCATTAATGAATATTCTAAAATATATTGAACTTAAATATCAAGATGTTAATGCATTTAACAATTTTATAAGGAATATTCAAACATGTATGGAGTCCTCCATTCCTTTCTATGATTTTGATATAAAACAAATATCATTAGAATCAGTGGATCCTCCATTACACATCATGGCTCAAATTGATAGGAAACCTTTCAAAAGAGTTTTAATTGATACTAGCTCCTCCATAAACATCATCACCATATATGTTCTTCAACATATCAAGATTCCACTAGAACACATCACTAAATATTCTTTTACCTTGAAAGCATTTAGCGATGCTCTCTACTCCACAGTTGGCACTATTATTTTGCCCATTGAAGTGGGAGTCAAAACATTGCATATTGTGTTCCACATATTGGAAGGTTCCATGGCATATAATGTACTCCTTGGACACCCTTGAACAAGGGAAATGAGATGTGTCCCCTCCATACTACATCAATGCTTGAAATTGCATACATGAAGGACAAGTATATTACATACCAATGAATGTTTAACTGTTTAAGTATTGCAACTTTATCTTAAACCCCTATGAGTCCATGTTTCCTTCCACTCATCTATTCCTCACAATGTCAACCACTTAATCATCCACCCCATCCACATCATCATCTAAATATCCCATTCTTTAGGATATTCCAATCACTAATTCTCATAAAGCATCCATTGCCATACCCTCATCTTCATCACAATTGACTACATGCACATATGGTCACACTCAATCTACATTATCCACATCATAAACATCCTCCACCACTCTTTCCACATAATTTCTAATTCAACAATCCACACCATACAATGTATTACAAGTCAAAATGATGGATTGTGAGATACCATCATTCAACAATGATTCAGTTTCATTTATATCTAATTCATCCACATCATCCCAAATTGAGGTCCACCTCACTAATATTGATATTGGTGAATATGTGGTCCAAGAAATCATAGTCACACCGCTAAATATTCAAAGTACTAAGGATTTATATCATCCATGTGATCCACCCTTATCTAATTTAGTGCCTAGTAGCATTAATTGTGTGTATAGAGGACTTGATTCATCATCTAATCTAGTTACCCTAGATGAACCCAAATCACAAACACTTACCAATATACAACATATATTAGGTTTTTCATCTTGATATTTTTACATTGTTAATTAGTATGGACATGGGCTAGGATGACATGATTAAGGAGTGCATGATATTATTGATGTTACATATAAAGAAATTCATGACCATTCAGATTTAGTTTATCATCCGCTTTCATCCACCTCTTCTCTTGAACAAGCTTTTAAAAGCTTAAATTATAATTCAGGAGAAGCTATCCATCACCCTAATGACTTTAAAGATGAGATCTATGAATAATTTTACCTCATGTTAATTATATATAATGAATCTAAAGAGAAATCAAACTCCATAATTCCACACACTAAACATGATGAGTTTTACCTCAGAAAATTCCCCATCCACCAACCCATATTTCGCTTTCTTCTTCCACAAGAACGAGTTGATCCAACCGGTGAACCACCACCTCCATATCATTAATCCATCTCATCGACCACTTTTTATTTTAATATATGTACATTAAAAAAAAAAACAAAAATATTTTGCATTTATTTGTGTTGCTTACTGTTGTCTAGGTTTAATAGAGTTCTAGCATCGATTCTAGCCAATAGAATCCATTCCATTCACCCTTGCAAAGCATCCATTTTCCATTTAATTCAACATGAATATTGTTGACTTATTCACCCCTCTGTAATCCATATGATTTGGAAAATATTCCCATTGACATGAGTCTTATTGATATGGACTGGATTTTCTTGCCTCCATCCTTTTTCGAGTTTGTTCTTGAGGAATTTTTGATAGCTTCAGCCAAGTCCATTCCACCTTCACCTTCACATTTAATTCAACATGAATCTTGTTGACTTATATCAGTTTTTTCATCTTGATTTATTTACATTGTTACTTGGTAAGGACATGGCCTAGGGTGACATGATTAAGGAGTGCATGATATTATTGATGTTTCATATAAATAAATGCATGACCATTTAGTTTTATTTTATCATCCACCTCTTCTCTTGAATAAGATTTTAAAAGCTTAAATTATAATTCAGGAGAAGTTATCCATCACCCTAATGACTTTAAAGATGATATCTATAAATAATTTTAACTCATGTTAATTATATCTAATGAATCTAAATAGAAATCAAAATCCATAATTTCACACACTTAACATGATGAGTTTTACCTCAGAACATTCCCCATCCATAAATCCATATTTCAGTTTCTTCTTCCACAAGAACGAGTTAATCCAACCGGTGAACCACCACCTCCATATCATTAATCCATATCATTGACAACTTTTTATTTTAATATATGTACATTAAAATAAATAATTATAAAAAAACAAAAACATAAACATAACAAACATATTATGCATTTATTTGTGTTTCTTACTAATATCTAGGTTTAATAGAGTTCTAGAATCGATTCTAGCCAATAAAATCCATTTCATTCAACCTTGCCAAGCATCCATTTTCCATTTAATTCAACATGAATCTTGTTGACTTATTCACCCCTCTATAATCCATATGATTTTTAATATATTCCCATTGACATGAGTCTTATTGATATGGACTGGATTTTCTTGCATCTATCCTTTTTTGAGTTTGTTCTTGAGGAATTGTTAATAGCTTCAGCTAACTACGTTCCACCTTCACCTTCACATTTACCATCAGATCTTGAGGTTTTTTAGGCAGACATAGACAAGGATAACTTATAAGAGGTTTTTTAGGTAGACATAGACAAGGATAACTTATAAATTCAAAGATAGAGTGCAAGACCTTATTGAGTTAGGGGTTATCAATCTTGACAGTCCTCTAGCCCAACAAAATCAAAATCTTAGGATTTTTCAAACACCACTTTTCATCATGAGGAATCACAACCAACAATAAGAGAATCAAACACTAAGACTCCTCCTAATTAGGTTAATTATTTTCAACAATACTAAGTTTTTATGCATGCTATTCATGTAGTAAATTGAGGTCAACAACAACACCAATCAACAAAATATTTAGAAACAATATAGTCATTCACTATACCTCCACAACCAAGTGTGTCTCAACCTACCACATCATCATATCCTATCTAATTTTCTACCAATTCCTCCCATCCTATCCATATTTTACCCCATCCATATTAACCCATTCATCCTTCAATTTTCCATGTAGGGAAATCATCTTATTGAGCATTTGGTTAACCACAAGCTTCAAAATAGCTTCAACCAAACTATCCATATATCAGCTAATTCAACAATCCCCTCCACATTGTGAAGCATTAATGAATATTCTAAAATCTATTGAACTTCAATATCAAGATGTTAATGCGTTTAACAATTTTAATGAGAATATTCAAACATGTATGGAGTCCTCCATTACTTTCTATGATTTTGAGATCAAACCAATATCATTAGAATTAGTGGATCCTTCATTACACGTCATGTCTCAAATTGATAGGAAACCTTTCAAAAGAGTTTTAATTGATACTAACTCCTCCATAAACATCATCACCATATCCATCCTTCAACATCTCAATATTCCATCAGAACATATCACTAAATCTTATTTTACCTTGAAAGCATTTAATGATACTCTCTACTCCATAGTTGGCACTATTTTTTTACCCATTGAAGTGGGAGTCAAAGCATTACATACTGTGTTCCACATATTGGAAGGTTCCATGGCATATAATGTATTCCATGGACACCCTTGGATGAGGGAAATGATATGTGTCCCCTCCGTACTACATCAATGCTTGAAATGCGTACATGAGGGACACGTATATTACATACAAATGAATGTTTAACTATTTAAGTATTACAACTTTATCTTAAACCCCTATGAGTCCATGTTTCCTTCCACTCATCTATTCCTCACAATGTCAACCACTTCATCATCCAACCCATCCACATCATCATGTAAAGACCCTATTCTTTAGGATATTCCAATCACTAATTCTCATCAAGCATCCATAACCATACCCTCATCTTCATCACAATTGACTACATGCACATATGGTCACACTCAATCTACATTATCCACATCATAAACATCATCCACCACTCTTTCAACATCATTTCTAATTCAACAATCCACACCATTAAGTGTATTACAAGTTAAAATTATGGATTGTGAGATACCATCATTCAATGATGAGTCAGTTTCATTTACATCTAATTCATCCACATCATCCCAAATTGAGGTCCACCTCACTAATTTTGATATTGGTGAATACATGGTCCAAGACATCACAGTCACACCACTCAATATTTAAAGTACTAAAGATTACTATCGTCCATGTGATCCACCCTTATCTAATTTATTGCTTAGTATAATTAATTGTGTGTATGGGGTACTTGATTCATCATCCAATCTAGTTACCCTAGATGGAACCAAATCACCAACACTTACCAATATATAGCATATATCAGGTTTTTCATCTTGATATATTTACATTGTTACTTGGTAAGCACATGGCCTAGGATGACATGATTAAGGAGTGCATGATATTATTGATGTTTCATATAAATAAATGCATGACCATTCAATTTTATTTTATCATCCACTTTCATCCACCTCTTCTCTTGAATAAGCTTTTAAAAGCTTAAATTATAATTGAGGAGAAGTTATCCATCACCATAATGACTTTAAAGATGAGATCTATAAATAATTTTAACTCATGTTAATTATATCTAATGAATCTAAATAGAAATCAAACTCCATAATTTCACACACTTAACATGATGAGTTTTACCTCAGAACATTCCCCATCCATAAATCCATATTTCAGTTTCTTCTTCCACAAGAACGAGTTGATCCAACCGGTGAACCACCACCTCCATATCATTAATCCATATCATTGACCACTTTTTATTTTAATATATGTACATTAACATAAATAATTATAAAAAAACAAAAACATAAACATAACAAACATATTATACATTTATTTGTGTTTCTTACTGCTATCTAGGTTTAATAGAGTTCTAGCATCGATTATAGCCAATAAAATCCATTTCATTCACCCTTGCCAAGCATCCATTTTCCATTTAATTCAACATGAATCTTGTTGACTTATTCACCCCTCTATAATCCATATGATTTTGAATATATTCCCATTGACATGAGTCTTATTGATATGGACTGGATTTTCTTGCCTCCATCCTTTTTTGAGTTTGTTCTTGAGGAATTGTTAATAGCTTTAGACAACTATGTTCCACCTTCACCTTCACATTTACCATCAGATCTTGAGGTTTTTTAGGCAGACATAGACAAGGATAACTTATAAGAGGTTTTTTAGGCAAACATAGACAAGGATAACTTATAAATTCAAAGATAGAGTGCAAGACCTTATTGAGTTAGGGGTTATCAATCTTGACAGTCCTCTAGCCCAACAAAATCAAAATCTTAGGATTTTTCAAACACCACTTCTTCATCATGAGGAATAACAACCAACAATAGGAGAATCAAACACTAAGACTCCTCCTAATTAGGTTAATTATGTTCAACAATACTAAGTTTTTATGCATGCTATTCATGTAGTAAATTGAGGTCAACAACAATGCTCCAATCAACAAAATATTTAGAAACAGTCTAGTCATTCACTATACCTCCACAACCAAGTGTGTCTCAACCTACCACATCATCATATCCTATCTAATTTTCTACCAATTCCTCCCATACTATCCATATTTTACCCCATCCATATCAACCCATTCATCCTTCAATTTTCCATCTAGGGAAATCATCTTATTGAGCATTTGATTAACCACAAGCTTCAAAATAGCTTCAACCAAACTATCCATATATCAGCTAATTCAACAATCCCCTCCACATTGTGAAGCATTAATGAATATTCTAAAATCTATTGAACTTCAATATCAAGATTTTAATGCATTTAACAATTTTAATGAGAATATTCAAACATGTATGGAGTCCTCCATTACTTTCTATGATTTTGAGATCAAACCAATATCATTAGAATTAGTGGATCCTTCATTACACATCATGGCTAAAATTGATAGGAAACCTTTCAAAAGAGTTTTAATTGATACTATCTCCTCCATAAACATCATCACCATATCCGTTCTTCAACATCTCAATATTCCATCAGAACATATCACTAAATCTTATTTTACCTTGCATTTAATGATACTTTCTACTCCATAGTTGGCACTATTTTTTTACCCATTGAAGTGTGATTCAAAGCATTACATACTATGTTACACATATTAGAAGGTTCCATGGCATATAATGTATTCCTTGGACACCCTTGGATGAGGGAAATGATATGTGTCCCATCCGTACTACATCAATGCTTGAAATACGTACATGAGGGACACGTATATTACATACCAATGAATGTTTAACTATTTAAGTATTGCAACTTTATCTTAAACCCCTATGAGTCCATGTTTCCTTCCACTCATCTATTCCTCACAATGTCAACCACTTCATCATCCAACCCATCCACATCATCATGTAAAGACCCTATTCTTTAGGATATTCCAATCACTAATTCTCATCAAGCATCCATAACCATACCCTCATCTTCATCACAATTGACTACATGCACATATGGTCACACTCAATCTATATTATTCACATCATAAACATCATCCACCACTCTTTCCACATCATTTCTAATTCAACAATCCACACCATTCAATGTATTACAAGTTAATTATGGATTGTGAAATACCATCATTCAACGATGAGTCAGTTTCATTTACATCTAATTCATCCACATCATCCCAAATTGAGGTCTACCTCACTAATTTTAATACTGGTGAATACGTGGTCCAAGACATCACAGTCACACCACTCAATATTTAAAGTACTAAGGATTACTATCGTCCATGTGATCCACCCTTATCTAAATTATTGCTTAGTATAATTAATTGTGTGTATGGGGGACTTGATTCATCATCCAATCTAGTTACCCTAGATGGACCCAAATCACCAACACTTACCAATATACAACATATATCAGGTTTTTCATCTTGATATATTTACATTGTTACTTGGTAAGCACATGGCCTAGGATGACATGATTAAGGAGTGCATGATATTATTGATGTTTCATATAAATAAATGCATGACCATTCAATTTTATTTTATCATCCACTTTCATCCACCTCTTCTCTTGAATAAGCTTTTAAAAGCTTAAATTATAATTTAGGAGAAGTTATCCATCACCCTAATGACTTTAAAGATGAGATCTATAAATAATTTTAACTCATGTTAATTATATCTAATGAATCTAAATAGAAATCAAACTCCATAATTTCACACACTTAACATGATGAGTTTTACCTCAGAACATTCCCCATCCATAAATCCATATTTTAGTTTCTTCTTCCACAAGAACGAGTTGATCCAACCGGTGAACCACCACCTCCATATCATTAATCCATATCATTGACCACTTTTTATTTTAATATATGTACATTAACATAAATAATTATAAAAAAACAAAAACATAAACATAACAAACATATTATGCATTTATTTGTGTTTCTTACTGCTATCTAGGTTTAATAGAGTTCTAGCATCAATTCTAGCAAATAAAATCCATTTCATTCACCCTTGCAAAGCATCCATTTTCCATTTAATTCAACATGAATCTTGTTGACTTATTCACCCCTCTATAATCCATATGATTTTGAATATATTCCCATTGACATGAGTCTTATTGATATGGACTGGATTTTTTTGCCTCCATCCTCTTTTGAGTTTGTTCTTGAGGAATTGTTAATAGCTTCAGCCAACTACGTTCCACCTTCACCTTCACATTTACCATCAGATCTTGAGGTTTTTTAGGCAGACATAGACAAGGATAACTTATAAGAGGTTTTTTAGGCAGACATAGACAAGGATAACTTATAAATTCAAAGATAGAGTGCAAGACCTTATTGAGTTAGGGGTTATCAATCTTGACAGTCCTCTAGCCCAACAAAATCAAAATCTTAGGATTTTTCAAACACCACTTCTTCATCATGAGGAATAAAAACCAACAATAGGAGAATAAAACACTAAGACTCCTCCTAATTAGGTTAATTATGTTCAACAATACTAAGTTTTTATGCATGCTATTCATGTAGTAAACTGAGGTCAACAACAATGCTCCAATCAACAAAATATTTAGAAATAGTCTAGTCATTCACTATACCTCCACAACCAAAAGTGTCTCAACCTACCACATCATCATATCGTATCTAATTTTCTACCAATTCCTCCCATCCTATCCATATTTTACCCCATCCATATCAACCCATTCATCCTTCAATTTTCCATCTAGGGAAATCATCTTATTAAGCATTTGGTTAACCACAAGCTTCAAAATAGCTTCAACCAAACTATCCATATATGAGCTAATTCAACAATCCCCTCCACATTGTGAAGCATTAATGAATATTCTAAAATCTATTGAACTTCAATATCAAGATGTTAATGCATTTAACAATTTTAATGAGAATATTCAAACATGTATGGAGTCCTCCATTACTTTCTATGATTTTGAGATCAAACCAATATCATTAGAATTAGTGGATTCTCCATTACACGTCATGGCTCAAATTGATAGGAAACCTTTCAAAAGAGTTTTAATTGATACTAGCTCCTCCATAAACATCATCACCATATCCGTTCTTCAACATCTCAATATTCCATCAGAACATATCACTAAATCTTATTTTACCTTGAAAGCATTTAATGATACTCTCTACTCCATAGTTGGCACTATTTTTGTACCCATTGAAGTGGGAGTCAAAGCACTACATACTGTGTTCCACATATTGGAAGGTTCCATGGCATATGTATTCCATGGACACCCTTGGATGAGGGAAATGATATGTGCCCCCTCCGTACTACATCAATGCTTGAAATACGTACATGAGGGACACGTATATTACATACCAATGAATGTTTAACTATTTAAGTATTGCAACTTTATCTTAAACCCCTATGAGTCCATGTTTCCTTCCACTCATCTATTCCTCACAATGTCAACCACTTCATCATCCAACCCATCCACATCATCATGTAAAGACCCTATTCTTTAGGAGATTCCAATCACTAATTCTCATCAAGCACCCATAACCATACCCTCATCTTCATCACAATTGACTACATGCACATATGGTCACACTCATTCTACATTATCCACATCATAACCATCATCCACCACTCTTTCGACATCATTTCTAATTCAACAATCCACACCTTTAAGTGTATTACAAGTTAAAATTATGGATTGTGAGATACCATCATTCAATGATGAGTCAGTTTCATTTACATCTAATTCATCCACATCATCCCAAATTGAGGTCCACCTCACTAATTTTGATATTGGTGAATACGTGGTCCAAGACATCATAGTCACACCACTCAATATTTAAAGTACTAAGGATTACTATCGTCCATGTGATCCACCCTTATCTAATTTATTGCTTAGTATAATTAATTGTGTGTATGGGGGACTTGATTCATCATCCAATCTAGTTACCCTAGATGGACCCAAATCACCAACACTTACCAATATATAGCATATATCAGGTTTTTCATCTTGATATATTTACATTGTTACTTGGTAAGCACATGGCCTAGGATGACATGATTAAGGAGTGCATGATATTATTGATGTTTCATATAAATAAATGCATGACCATTCAATTTTATTTTATCATCCACTTTCATCCACCTCTTCTATTGAATAAGCTTTTAAAAGCTTAAATTATAATTTAGGAGAAGTTATCCATCACCATAAATGACTTTAAATATGAGATCTATAAATAATTTTAACTCATGTTAATTATATCTAATGAATCTAAATAGAAATCAAACTCCATAATTTCACACACTTAACATGATGAGTTTTACCTCAGAACATTCCCCATCCATAAATCCATATTTCAGTTTCTTCTTCCACAAGAACGAGTTGATCCAACCGGTGAACCACCACCTCCATATCATTAATCCATATCATTGACAACTTTTTATTTTAATATATGTACATTAACATAAATAATTATAAAAAAACAAAAACATAAACATAACAAACATATTATGCATTTATTTGTGTTTCTTACTACTATCTAGGTTTAATAGAGTTCTAGCATCGATTCTAGCCAATAAAATCCATTTCATTCACCCTTGCCAAGCATCCATTTTCCATTTAATTCAACAAGAATCTTGTTGACTTATTCACCCCTCTATAATCCATATGATTTTGAATATATTCCCATTGACATGAGTCTTATTGATATGGATTGGATTTTATTGCCTCCATCCTTTTTTGAGTTTGTTCTTGAGGAATTGTTAATAGCTTCAGCCAACTACATTCCACCTTCACCTTCACATTTACCATCAGATCTTGAGGTTTTTTAGGCAGACATAGACAAGGATAACTTATAAATTCAAAGATAGAGTGCAAGACCTTATTGAGTTAGGGGTTATCAATATTGACAGTCCTCTAGCCCAACAAAATCAAAATCTTAGGATCTTTCAAACACCACTTCTTCATCATGAGGAATCACAACCAACAATAGGAGAATCAAACACTAAGACTCCTCCTAATTAGGTTAATTATGTTCAACAATACTAAGTTTTTATGCATGCTATTCATGTAGTAAACTGAGGTCAACAACAATGCTCCAATCAACAAAATATTTAGAAACAGTCTAGTCATTCACTATACCTCCACAACCAAGTGTGTCTCAACCTACCACATCATCATATCCTATCTAATTTTCTACCAATTCCTCCCATTCTATCCATATTTTACCCCATCCATATCAACCCATTCATCCTTCAATTTTCCATCCAGGGAAATCATCTTATTGAGCATTTGGTTAACCACAAGCTTCAAAATAGCTTCAACCAAACTATCCATGTATGAGCTAATTCAACAATCCCCTCCACATTGTGAAGCATTAATGAATATTCTAAAATATATTGAACTTCAATATCAAGATGTTAATGCATTTAACAATTTTAATGAGAATATTCAAACATGTATGGAGTCCTCCATTACTTTCTATGATTTTGAGATCAAACCAATATCATTAGAATTAGTGGATCCTTCATTACACGTCATGGCTCAAATTGATAGGAAATATTTCAAAAGAGTTTTAATTGATACTAGCTCCTCCATAAACATCATCACCATATCCGTCCTTCAACATCTCAATATTCCATCAGAACATATCACTAAATCTTATTTTACCTTGAAAGCATTTAATGATACTCTCTACTCCATAGTTGGCACTATTTTTTTACCCATTGAAGTGGGAGTCAAAGCATTACATATTGTGTTCCACATATTGGAAGGTTCCATGGCATATAATGTATTCCTTGGACACCCTTGGATGAGGGAAATGATATGTGTCCCATCCGTACTACATCAATGCTTGAAATACGTACATGAGGGACACGTATATTACATACCAATGAATGTTTAACTATTTAAGTATTGCAACTTTATCTTAAACCCCTATGAGTCCATGTTTCCTTCCACTCATCTATTCCTCACAATGTCAACCACTTCATCATCCAACCCATCCACATCATCATGTAAAGACCCTATTCTTTAGGAGATTCCAATCACTAATTATCATCAAGCATCCATAACCATACCCTCATCTTCATCACAATTGACTACATGCACATATGGTCACACTCAATCTACATTATCCACATCATAAACATCATCCACCACTCTTTCCACATCATTTCTATTTCAACAATCCACACCATTCAATGTATTACAAGTTAAAATTATGGATTGTGAGATACCATCATTCAACGATGAGTCAGTTTCATTTACATCTAATTCATCCACATCATCCCAAATTAAGGTCCAAATCACTAATTTTGATACTGTTGAATACGTGGTCCAAGACATCACAGTCACACTATTCAATATTTAAATTACTAAGGATTACTATCGTCCATGTGATCCACCCTTATCTACTTTATTGCTTAGTATAATTAATTGTGTGTATGGGGGACTTGATTCATCATCCAATCTAGTTACCCTAGATGGACCCAAATCACAAACACTTACCAATATACAGCATATATCAGGTTTTCCATCTTGATATATTTACATTGTTACTTGGTATGTACATGGGATAGGATGACATTATTAAGGAGTGCATGATATTATTAATGTTGCATATAAATAAATTCATGACCATTCAGATTTATTTTATCATCCACTTTCATCTACCTCTTCTCTTGAACAAGCTTTTAAAAGCTTAAATTATATTTCAGGAGAAGCTATCCATCACCCTAATGACTTTAAAGATGAGATCTATGAATAATTTTACCTCATGTTAATTATATCTAATGAATCTAAAGAGAAATCAAACTCCATAATTCCACACACTGAACATGATGAGTTTTACCTCAAAAAATTCCCCATCCATCAACCCATATTTTACTTTCTTCTTCCACAAGAACGAGTTGATCCAACCGGTGAACCACCACCTCCATATCATTAATCCATCTCATAGACCACTTTTTATTTTAATATATGTACATTAAAAAAAAAAAACAAAAACATAAACGTAACAAAAATATTTTGCATTTATTTGTGTTGCTTACTGCTATCTAGGTTTAATAGAGTTCTAGCATCGATTCTAGCCAATAGAATCCATTACATTCACCCTTGCCATGCATCCATTT
Source organism: Wollemia nobilis (assembly GCA_028583015.1). Taxonomy (NCBI): domain Eukaryota; kingdom Viridiplantae; phylum Streptophyta; class Pinopsida; order Araucariales; family Araucariaceae; genus Wollemia; species Wollemia nobilis. The sequence goes on along the minus strand of JAQPPZ010006635.1, from coordinate 50,902 downwards.
TCCATTTAAGTCAACATGAATCTTTTTGACTTATTCACCCCTCTGTAACCCATATGATTTGGAAAATATTCCCATTGACATGAGTCTTATTGATATGGACTGGATTTTCTTGCCTCCATCCTTTTTTGAGTTTGTTCTTGAGTTATTGTTAATAGCTTCAGCCAACTACGTTCCACCTTCACCTTCACATTTATCATCAGATCTTGAGGTTTTTTAGGCAGAAATAGACAAGGATAACTTATAAGAGTTTTATGATCTCATAGATGATATTCAACTAATCCCAACTCCCCATCAACTTGAGGAAGGTTATCACATGTCTACTGAATATACCATCGATGTGAACCTTAGTTTAAATATAGATAATCCTCAAATTGTCAAACTTGATAAAATCTTATCCAAATATGAACAAGAGAAATTATTTGTTCTCCTCAAGAGAAATAAGGGAACTTTTACATGGTCCTACAAAGACATGCCTAGTATTGACTCTAATTTGGTTGTCCATAATCTTACCTTAAACTATGATGCTAAGCTGGTCAAAAAAAAACTAAGAAGGATGCATCCCATTGTTTCTCTCTTTGTCAAGGAAGAACTTCAAAATATTTTAGATGTGAATTTCATATATCCTATCGATTATCCTGAGTGGCTCTCAAACATGGTACCGAGGTGATACACATTTGCACTAATTTTCGAGATCTTAACAAAGTGCATCCTAAGGATGATATTCCTCTTCAAAATATTGATACTCTTGTTGACACTTGTGTTGGTCATGAAATGCTTTCTATCATGGTTTGTTTTCAAGATACAACCAAATTTGAATAAATATTGATGACCACCACAAAACAACATTCACTACACCTTAAGGGACGTTTTGTTACAAGTTGATGCCCTTTAGCCTCAAGAATGTAGGTGCCACTTATCAACATGCCATTACATACATATTCCATGATTACATGCATAATTTCATTGAAGACTATGTGGATGATCTCTTGGTAAAATCTAAAACTCAAAAAGAGAACATTGATGTATTGAAAAAAGTCTTTGATCAACTTCTAGAGTATAATGTAAGGTTGAACCCCAATAAGTGTGTCTTTGGTGTTACCTCTAGCTAATTACTAGGGTTCATTGTCTCCAAAAGAGGTATTGAGGTGGATCCAAACAAATTCAAGGCCATCATGGAGATGCCTCCCCTAACAAATTTAAAGGAATTATATAGTTTACAAGAAAAGATTCAATTAATTCGTCATTTCATTGCACACATTTCTGACAAATGCAGACCATTCAATCACTTACTACAAAAGGAGGTGTCATTTTAATGGATAGATGAATGACAAAAATACTTCGATGATATTAAGCAATACCTAGCTTCTCCACCAGTAAGCTCCTCCTTGTCTGAGGGTCCCCTTTCATCTTTATATTTCAGCAACAAACTTTGCATTAGGGACAATGCTTGCATAAAAGAATGAAAATAATTGAGAGCAAGTTATCTATTACATTAGTCAAATATTTGTAAGCTATGAAACCATATATGCTTATGTGGAAAAATTGTACTTAGCAGTGGTATTTGCCACTAAGAAACTTAGACATTATATGCTTAGTCACACAACATATGTCATAGCTAGAGAAAATACTCTAGGTTATAATATGTCTCACACTTATAATAACACTCATACCACTAAATGGATAATGCTTCTCATTGAATTCAATCTTGATTTTATTAGCCAAAAATCCATTGAATGTTAGGTTATAGCCGATCAACTTACAAAATATCCACTACCTAGTGATCATCCTTTGATCATTGAGATCCCAAATGATTTGGTATTCACTATCATTGAACAAGAATAATATGTCATTTCAAAGGAATATGTTGATATCATACTATTATTTGATGGTTCTAAGTGTGAGAAAGATCGAGGTTCTAGAGTCATGTTTCATACACCTTAGGGGGTACCTATCCCGTCATCATTCAACTAGAATTCCAATGCACAAAAAACAATGTAGAGTATGAAACCTTAATATTAGGTCTTCAGGTAGCTATAGCTATGGCCATTAAGCATATTAGGATATTTTTTTATTCTTAATTTGTTGTAAAATAGGTAACCAGAGAATACCAATGTAGAGAGACTACCATTAAGCTTTACCATGAAGTAGCAATGAAATTGCTCTCTAAGTTTGATTAGTGAAAAATTGATAGTTTACCACATTCGACTAATAGATTTGTAGATGTGATGGCATGTCTTAGATTATTAATTCCAAAGGACTCCTTAGGATAGGTACAACCCCTCATAATTACAATGATCTCTAAATCTATAATTATTTGTGCTAAATCTAAGGATGAAAAGGATATTTTATTTATCCATTTGAAGTCATGTGAGCCTTTGTCAAACCAAAGAATAGTCTTTCTCAAGTTTGGAACACTCTCATCAGATGTGTCACAAATTTCTAAACTCACTTTCAAGTAAAAGGTAGCTTGTTTTACTCTCCTGGGGGACGTGTTGTATAGATGTGGTTATGATGGAATCATCCTTCATTGTATCGAGTCTACTAAGGTACAAAGAGCCAAATATGAAGCTCATGATGGTACTTGTGGTTGTCATTTTAGTGGAATATCCATCACAAAATGTATGTTATGCATGGGTTATTATTGGCCCATAATGGAATGATATTTTTGCATATACATCAAACATTGTAAGAAATATCAAGAACATGCTAATTTAACTCATGTATCATCACAATAATTAAAGCCTATTCAAAGCCTTTGGCCATTTTCACAATGGGTCTAGATTTAATTGGTAAAATATCACCTTATTCATCAGGACAACATACATTCATTATCACAACCACAAAACACTTCACAAAGTGGGTTCAAACAATTCCTCTCAATAGTACAATAGGACCTAGAATTTTGGAGTTTATACTTCATAATATAATTTGTTGTTTTAGTATTCCCTTAAAAATTATCTCAGATAATGATAAGTCTTTCAAGAATAAGGATATTCAAGCACTTTGCAAGAAATATAACATACAACATAGTTTCTCTAATCCTTATTACCCATAAGCAAATGGACAAGCTGAGGCTACCAATAAGATCTTAATTGCTATTCTCAAGAAACTTGTTAAATAAAATCATAGGCATTGGCATACACAAATTCCATTGGAATTATGGTCTTATCAAACAAGCATATGCATGCCTAATGGGGCAACATCATTTTTATTGGTCTATGTAGCCAAAGAAATCATGCCTCTTGAGCTTGAGATCCCTTCATTATGAATTTCATTGTAAGAATTCATAGATGATGACACTTCTATACAAGCATGTCTTGATCGACTCACACTTCTTCATGAAATATGAGTCAATTCTATAGAGCATTTATGAGTATACCAAGATCACCTAAAATGTGCTTTTAACGTCAAAGTTCATCCATGTGAATTCCAAGTAGAAGATTTAGTTCTTAAATAGAATCAACAAAACACCAATGCATTCCACATCTTCGTGATAAATTTATGGCTAATATGTTAGGTCCATACATTGTTACTAAAAAAGTGGGTAAAGGTACTTATAGGGTTGCCATTCTAGAGGGTTTTGAAGAGCCTGAAACACTTAATATTATACACTTGAGAGCATTTTATGCATAATGTGATATATATATATATATATATATATATATATATATATATATATATATATATATATATTTATATATACATGGCTATTACACAAAAATAAAATTTCATTGCATACATCTCATTTCACATATTGCATTCCATACACGACATTTTTCACCTTACATTTCACAAAGTTTGCATAAAACTCATTTCATTTCATAAAATTGCATTTCATACATTGCATTAATGCTCCACCATTTTTACACATTCCACATTTCATATTAGGGGTCATTTATTTAGTTCATATATTAATTGGTTCAATACAGTCATGTTGCCTTAATCAGGGGCACCTTCAAACATCATCTATTTCATTGCATAATTCAATTAAGTCAAAATTACCATTAGCAAAGTCACTTGTCCAAAATTACTAGGTGTTTTTGGTCACTCAGCCACTCCTAGTATTTTAAGCAACCTCCAAATACATGCCAAGTTTTCTTTAGGACAAAGACACAATTTTCACTAAGAAAATTTTGAGTTCTAGGAATTGACTCCAAAACATTCTTGAACCAAAAACAAAATCACACATTAAAAACATCTTACGTCAAAAATGGATAACACCATACTTGGTTTGAACCTCAAAGTGAAAAAGGTAACCCTTGCTTGTCCCATCATGCAACATAGTCCACAAAAATAGTGGTTTTCACCACTATCACAATTTCAAAATAAAATAAAGAGTAGGGCAAAACCCCTAAAAAATCTAAATATTTTATATTACACACCACTAATCCTCAAGTTGTAAGGATAGTACTACATTTTTAGTCAAATGGTTAGGTAGTCATCCCCAAAGCCTAAAGGTCAAATCCTTGGACTATAGAGCTAGTCTCCACTGGAGCTATAGAGGATTGACTGGTATTGGAGTGCACTCATGTGTGGTGACACGTCTCTTTCAAAGAGATCTTTGACCACACATAAGGACAAACTAGCTTCTTGGTCTCATAGATAACAAATTTTACCCAATTTACTCAAGATGAGTTAATGAACTCACTTGCACACACATTGGTTCTTGATTACCTTGAGTCATTACCATTCTCTTGATTAGACAAATGAATTCACAACACACACACACATTTGATCTTAGATAAATTAGGTAGTATTTAGTGAGTTTTTTTTATACCACTATTATGTTTGAGTCTCTACAAAAACAACCAGTTTTCCATATCAACATCCATATCTCCTTCCATGTCATAAGTTATTTCATCCCACCTACCACCAAATTTGTGCCCCTGATTAAACAACAATTCTAAAACAAGGCCAAGAAAAATCTAAACTATGAATGATCAGTAGAACATTTGCATTCATTCCCTTGCATTAATCATCCATATACATTTGCATTAACACTTGCATTACTCATCCATATACACATGCATCCACACAAAAATATTTACACAAAAGCATAATACAAAAAGTAAAAGCCATGTATATATATATATATATATATATATATATATATATATATATATATCACATGTACAATGAAATACCAAAAGGCTATATACAATAGAGAACCAAGTCTCATATACCAAAAAGTGTATCTAAGCACTAGCTAATACCTATGAGAGGACCCATGTGACCCTGAAGGAGCTCTAGACCTAGAACCATACCTAGACTCACTAGGCCTAGCTGACCCATATATGGATGAGGAGGGTGGTTCTGGAAGCCCAATATCGTGCTCCATAAATAAATCCTCTAATGTCTGCATATATCCATCTTGAGCTCAAAGGTGATGTACATCATATCTCTACCTATGATGCCCCTCTATAAAATCTACCTAGAGCATCATGATCTTGTCCTTACCTCCACCTGTTGTTGGTTGTACCTCTAGCTTTGTATGCAATCGATCTATCTCCACCTCCTAAACCACTTCCCTATTCTTTAGTGGAGCTATCTTTGTATCTCAAGCCACTGTCATAGCATCTTACTCTGATGCTAGCTACTCCAGCCTCACCTAATCATACTCACCCTGACCAAGAGGTTCATATAGAACCTCCACCCTATCCTACATATCCCCTCCATCTTCTCCAAAATCTGGAGCCTACTTTGCTATATTCCTAGTCTACCTTCAACTACTAGCTCAAAGGTACCTCCAATACTCATAAGAATCATCAACATCCTCAGCCTCATCCTAAACCTCATTTCCCCCATCCACTACCAAAATTGATACCTATGGCAGATGAGTCGTGAACCATACATAATACTCCTTAGTAGTCCCTACATAATCCACATCAAGGATATTCATCCCCTTGTCATCTTCAATTTTGGTCCTTCGTGCCTCAATACATGGTAGACCTATCTCATCCTGATGACACCTATAGAGTGTTGGCACCTTAGTAAATCCTTGCCTTAGTTTAAACTACCGTAACACTTCTGGGAACTATATTAGCTTCACCTTCTTCATGTGCCTCCCAACCATCCATCTAGCCTATCACACTTGCCATAGATTCTCCCCATCACCTATCCACATGGCACCTAACCATGGCCTCCATACCACCTAAGCCGCTATCAATCCAACCAAAAAATACTTATGCCACTGACTCATATGAATAGGATGACTCAGTTGCACCTCCTCTACCATTTACCACCTCATTGCATAGGGTTATTTCCTCTCCCATCCCCTAGCTAGTAAAGCCATAGATTGAGCCACATAAAATGCTCCCAAACCAATATTACTGTAGCACCCTAAAATTGTAGTTAAACCTTAGTAAAAAGATAAAAATTTGAATTTTAACCCCAAACTGCCCGTTACCCACTCCCCTTGTTTTTCGTTCCATTTTTAAGATTTGTTTTGACCGTTGGACGATATCGTCGTCGATCAGATGAAATCATCCTAGATCTGATGAATTCGTCTAGGATAGAACGTCTAGAAGATTTCATCCCAAAACTAAATTTTCATAATTAGCTTTTGTTTCAACAACTTCTCTAACTTGGGTAGAAAGAGTGTCTGCGCAGTTAGAGTCTCCCCCATTGGAGATCTCCCAAATTGGGATGATCTCCAACCTCCTAACCTCCTCCTAATCCTATATAAACTAGGATTTTTTTAGTTTACCCCCCTGAACCTCTTGGATGACTGATTTCCCTGCAACCTTAGTCTTTTGTGCACTAGAACACCTTCACACCTTCGTTTGCATCATGTATTTCAAGTTTTCTTGTAGGAATTTTACTGTTTTTCAGCTGGATCAAGCTCGGATCATCGCAGGTGATTTCATATGATTTTGGACGATCCTGTCGTAGATCAGTGATGATATCATACGATTAGAGGTGATATAAATTGTAGTCCATATTGGGGGCAATCAGATCCAGAAGTTTGCATTTCTTTATCTTCTCTCTTCATTCTTTTATGCATTAAATTATTTTATTCTATTTTCTGCATCTTGGAGTTCACCTCATTTAGCATAGATGCATGATAAAGTTAAAACAAATTATTAAATTAATGCATTTATTTTAATTATTATCTGAGTCTATCATTTAGGCAAATTTACTATCATTTCTATCATTTCCCCTTGCTTTTGCAGTTGCATTTTTGGTCTTTGGTATCTATTTCTGTGACTACAGGTTTCTAAAAAATTCATCTGATGAATTTGTTAGATTGACAATGATCTCATATGATCTCAGATGACCGACTGAGATCTGAGATGATTTTTTTCAATTGTAGATGATAATGTAAGATTTGAGACGATCTGGACTTCTAAAAACCTTAGAATCTTCATCAGACATCCGAAATTAGGTATATTCTGTCTTATTTAGCATACTTTCTATGTTTAGCACTTATTCATGTTTTCTGTATTCATATAAATCAGCATTGGCATATAGAATAACTTAGATTCATTCTAGCCAAACCTAGGAATTGAATGATTAAAGTACAAAATGAACACATCAAACCTACTCTCAACCTAGGTGTGGAAACTACCACTCAAAATTTTCCTGATGAACCCACCATCCGTAAAAAATTCACCCTTATACCCTCTCCCCCAAGAGGTACGACCTTCAAAGGGCCATCTCAGTCTGAGGTATTGTCCCATCCATCTCGCATCCCCTTTCCAAGTGTGGATCCTATAGCCTAAAGGTAAGGATGTGAAAATTTTGGAGCGATACATTTTGGTGAACCCGATGTGAAAACTAAAAACCCTTTGAAAACCAAAAAAAAAATATTAAAAGAAGATTGTTAAGATTGCATATCATATTTAGATGGTAGATTATAATAAAAGACGAGCTGTCACCATAAATGTTGAAAATCAATTAGCAGCCATAGAAATTACTTCTGTACTTAGAGTACCTCAAATGAATAGAGTCCAACCTTTGTGGGATGAACTTGATAGGAGATTGGGTGTTATTTCATCTAGATCAACCAAACTTAGGCAAATCAAGAGGTTTGTCCTAGATAGAATCCTGGATCCTGATCAGGTAACCTTATATCATGAACTTCAGAGAGCTTGCCATAGGTGGTTAGCTGATAAAAGAGCACTTGTGTCTTCAAAATTGTACACCTTTGAGGAATACCTTGAGAATGCAGTTGTAGTACATAAGTTTCTATATCATATAGAGGATCAATAAGTCATTCTTACGGATAGAAAGAGATGGAATAGAGTTCCTAGAGCTATGTTATATCGATAGTATTGCCATGAGCTTTACTTTTACAAGTCAGAGTCTGAAACAGATAATATCACTATAGCACATTTTGTCAAATTCTTGAAAAACCATTTCCAATTTGAAGAGAAGAATTTTATGACTCCTGATGAACTTGATCTTATTAATGATATCTATAAACTATTTATAGAAAACTAAGTCATTCTTTTATTATTATTATTTCTTGCATTTAGTATGTTGTTTGTTGTCTTTATAATATTATTATAAAAACATAAAAACAAAAACAAAAACAAAACAAAAATATAACAAAAATCAAAACGTTTTCTTTTAAGTATTATAGTAGGTATATAATTAAAATATATACCTCCCAAACTTGTTGCATATATATATATATATATATATATATATATATATATATGCTAAAATCTAAGTTTAAGCATAATGACTAGACTTAGGAATGGAAAACAGATTGAAGTAGAAGAATATTGGTTAGGAAAACCAGTAAATAACCTAGATGTCCTTCCTGAAGACCCAATTCAGGAAGAAGGAACCTTCGACCAACAAGAAGAATATTTTTTTGTAGGAAATTAACAAAAGGAAACTGTCAGAGAGGAAGGATCCTCATCCCCTAAAATGTCTTCGGGAGGAGCTGTTACTTTTGAGAACATGGAACATTTCTGGAAGTTCCTCAATACTAATATTTGCATTCTTAATAGAGAAGTCCATATGGACAAGGATCAAATTAGTGACACTCAAGCAACCCTAGAAGAAATATATCACACACGCACTAATACCTTGTCCTTTGTTGATCAAGAAAGTGATCAAGCTGGACCATCCAATTTGGATATGGCAGCCATAATCTAGAACATGCAACAACAACAGGTTACCCAACCACCTAGAGTGCCTGTTAGCAAGCCTAGGGTCATTCCCACACAAAAGAAACCTTCATTCACTTCTCTATTTTGCCAAGCTATTGATCAATATACCTCAAATCAACAAAAGCCCAAAACAAAACCAAACACCAACTTCCAACAATCTGGGATACAACATAATGCTACTACAAATCTTCTTCATAATACTTTTCCTACTAACCATTTACATAATAGCAATATAGCATCTAATATTTATGTCACGCCAGCATACACTCACAAATCTCATACTCATGTACCACCGAACCAATATGGTGGTCAAACTAGTAATCTAGAAACCATGGTGAAACAGTTAGTCTCCCGCATGGACCAGATAGATCCCTATCGTCCCTCGTACAACTATCGAGAGATGTGTAGTCAGCCTTTAGATCCTATCATTATAGCACAGCCATATCCTAAACACTTTCCTATGCTTTTCCTACCTATATACAAAGGAACCGAAGATCCCATAGAGCATCTTCGTATGTTTAGGATAGCATGTCATGATATATCACATGATAACTTGTTATTACTAAAAATGTTCTCAAAAATTTTATGAGGAATGGCATTAGAGTGGTACTATCAATTACCCACTCATTATTTGTAGAATTTTGAAGAAATAGCCAAGTCTTTTGTGCACCAATTTATTGCCTACATTGAAAGGTATGTAACCATTAAATATTTGTACAACTTAAAACAAGACAAAGATGAATGTTTTTCTGATTTCCTAGCTCGATGGAGACAATTGATAGGAAAATTGCACTTTGTATTACCTTATAGGGAAATGTTGGATATCTTTATCAATAATTTACAAGAACAACTATCCTATGAGTTATCAACTGCTACCTTGACCACCTTTGATCAAGCTATATACTTAGCCCAAAGAGTGGAAGATGCTCTCATTAGGAGAGGACAACTTTAAAGGAAATATGATGAGAAAACATCCAAAAATCAATATAAAAATAAACAAGTTGTGGGTGATGGAGTCACTGATAGTAGAAATATTGCTACTGTTAATGCTACGAAGACAACAAAGAAGTTTATACTAAAACCTCCTAATAAACCTCCTCAAGAATTTACTAGGTTAAATCAACCTCTATCAACCATTCTACCATAATTATTAGAATGAGGTTTGATTCAATTACTAGCTATTCGGGAACCTGATCCAACTATACCCGGATATAGAGCTGATTTACACTGTGATTTCCATAGAGGACTTGGACACACTACCAACTCTTGTAAAATATTAAAACATAAAATACAAGACCTGATTGATAACAATGAGATGGAGGTGCAATCCTTTCAACCTAAACAAAGTCCTCCCAATAATGCTCAAAAGAACATCCCCCAAAATCAGAATCAAAATGCCAATCAATCATTGGACATATTTCAACATCCTTTACCAAAGCATGGTAAAGAGGTGGCTAATCAAATTGAACATCATAAGGTTACCCCTCCTACCCGATATGTAGGAACTATTAGTGGGCATTTTCCTACTCATGATTTGGAAATATTTGATACAACTTTATCCATGGTTACGACCAAACCTCTACATAAAATTCGGACACCTGATCTTAGTGATACAGAATATGAGACTAAAAGTGACATGGAAATCACATCAAATCAATCAAATAGTTTTGAAGATGAATCGGATGCTATTCAACCTATCACAAATTCTATGGTCTTAGAAGAACCATTTCCAAGAAGAGTCACTACTAGACCATCTTCTCACCAATTACTTTCTAATGAGCAAGCCATAAACGCTAGACATAGACCCATTCATCATCCGCAAAATAATATTGTAGGTACCATTGGAGCTGTTACTAGACAACAGGCTCAAAATTCTCAACAAGATCAAACTCAGAACGATGGATCAACTCCATTTGTTTTGAAAGTTCCTAATAAAGGGAATCAGGCACCTAATGTTCAACCTAAACCTCCTTATAATATTAATGAACAATTATCAAATACTACAACTATAATTTCCCTTTTGGACCTTTTAAGATCTTCTCCTACACATAGGGATGAATTAATGCTCACATTAAGCCAAATGATGGTACCACAAAATATTCAACCTGAAGCCATGGCCAATACTATCATAACTCGAGAAGTCGATTGTATTGACTTCCTAGATAGAGATATACCGCCACATAGTTTACATAAGGATAACCCCTTATATACTACTACCCTAATTGGAGATGTAGCAGTTAAACGAGTCTTGATTGATAATGGTTCATCTTTAAACATTTGCATTTTTGACTTCTACCAAAGATTTGGGTTTAGAAGTGAAGAAATGAAAAGAACTGATATGATCATAAAAGACTTCAATGATGAAACACAAGAAACGTGTGGAGTGATTACTATCCCATTGCAATTTGGTCCAAGAACCTTAGATACGACCGTGTTTATTGTACATTGCCCTACATCGTACAATATGATATTCTCACAATGACACTGAGAGGGGGGGTGAATCAGTGTAGCAATTTAAATACAGATCTACAGCTCTTTAAAACTTAAGCAGAGAGAACTTAAAAATAGATAAAGCAAATAAACAAGAGAGCATTCCACAACACATGATTTAACGAGGTTCACCAGATTTGGCTACTCCTCAAAAATTAGACTGCTTGGACTCCCATCCAAATCCAGCCTTTGCAAAGCACCAACTTTACAAACAATTTATCTGCACCAACAGAAAGGAGCACCAACCCCCTAATGCCAAGCACCAACTTGGACTTCAGTTCTGAACAGATTTAATGACATAAAAATGCCTTCTCTTCTACAAGACCCTCACTGGTCTAATTCCTTTTAACAAGAACTGCATATACTTACAGCTCTGCTATTCTCTCTTACAACACTCTCTTCTATATATTTTTCAGCACAATACACTCTATTATTTTCACAGTTCCTTTTTCCTTTTTATTCGGCAAATCACAACACTCTTGCCACGTGCAGAGCTCAACCCTAACCCTAACTTCCTGCACATGAAAAACATTCTTTCGGCTCTACTTACTGCGCTGTTAATAGCCTTAAAAGCTTACTTACATCTCTGACAGACTTATCTGCCCACTTTACGGCTCTGATAGCCTTTTCGGTGCTTTGTCAGTATATCCGTTGTTCTGACAGATTTATCTTTTCATTTATGACTCTGACCGTCTTACCTGCTTATTTACGCTCTGACAATCTTACTTTATTACGTCTCGACAGAACTGCCGCTCTGACAACCTTTTGTCTTCTTCTCGCCTGCATGCACGAAAACACAACATGTCATGATATCGTGACAATTTTCGATTTCGTACACTCTACTTGGCATGCACCTGCAAAAATGTGACATGTCATAAAATCATGACACTTTTCGCTTCCTTGCACTTCTCTTTGCATGCACCAACAAAAATGGAACATGTCACGAAATCGTGACACTTTTCGCTTCCTTGCACTTCTCTTTGCATGCACCAGTGAAAATGGAACATGTCATGAAATCGTGACACTTTCGCTGCCTTGCACTTCTTTTCGCATGCACCAACGAAATGAAACATGTCATGAAATCATGACACTTTCGCTGCCTTGCACTTCTTTTCGCATGCACCAAATGAAACATGTCATGAAAATCGTGACACTTTTTCCTTGTACTTCTTTTCTCCAATGAACCAAAAGAAACATGTCATGAAATCATGACGCTTTTGCCTTAGAGCTCTTCCTCCTTGAATTTGTCATGAAATCGTGACGCTTCTGCTTCCTTGCTCTTTCGTTTTGCTTCTGTCATGAAATCGTGACACTTCATCCTTCGGAGTCTTCCTCTCTGCTGTTGTCGTGAAAATGCGACATGTCACGATATCGTGACACTTTTCTCTTTAGCTCTTCCTATGCAATATGTCATGAAATCGTGACACTTTTTATCTTCCCTTCTCTCTCTAATATGTCATGAAATCGTGACACTTTTTCTCCTTAGCGCTTTCTCTTGTCATCGGATCATGAAAACCCGACATGTCACGATATCGTGACACTTTTTCTCCTTAGCACTTCTTCTTGCAAATTGTCACGAAATCGTGACACTTTTCTTTGCGAGCTCTTTCTCTCTAAATCGTGACACTTTTTTCCATCCTTCTTGCAAATTGTCATGAAATCGTGACACTTTTCCTTGCAAGCTCTTTCTCTCAAACATGTCACGAAATCATGATAGTTTTCTTTGCTTGCGCCTTCTTTCCAAACATGTCACGAAATCATGATAGTTTTCTTTGCCTGTGCCTTCTCTCCAAACATGTCATGAAATCGATATTTTTCTTCTTGCCTTCTTTGCTTCCAACATGTCACGAAATCATGACAGTTTTTCTAGCATTTTCTCTCTCCTCCGATATGTCGCGAAATCATGACAGTTTTGCTATTTGGCTTCTTTTCCTCCTACATGTCACGAAATCGTGACAGTTTTCTTGTCGCGATATCGCGACAGTTTTCTTACTTGCCTTTTTCTTTGATCTTTTGAAACTGGGCCACTTCTGTCTTCTTGGAAATTCACTGTACATGCTCTGACTGACCTCTGAACTCCTGTCCACTGCATCATCAATTGATCTATCTGTCTGTGTTGACAACAATGACAATACTATTTCTGCACCTTGCTCAACAATCTCCCCCTTTGGAATTGTTGGCAACACATGTGCAATTTCCTATAATTCTTCTCCCCCTTTGACAATAATACCAAAGGGCTGCTGCAGACTCCCCCTGAGTCCATGCACAACATTCTCAGGCACACAATATTACAGTTAGCAAAAAATACAAACATGAGCAAACAAATATATATCAAAGGGCTGATAATCAAATATATAAATGCTCCCCCTGAGAATGTGTTCCCGAAAGCTAGTCAGTTCTTGGGTAGTGTGACCACTCCCAACTTACTACGGAGATATTCAAAAACTTCCTTGGGCAACGGTTTAGTGAAGATATCCGCTACTTGCTCTGTAGTTGGAACAAAATCCAATTTAACCTCACCTTCTGCAACTTTATCCTTCAAAAAGTGATACCGGATTGCAATATGTTTGGTGCAAGAATGCATAACCGGATTCTTTGAAATGTTAATAGCATTGGTATTATCACATTTAACTGAAATTGGCTCTTTGAAGTTAATACCAAGATCTTTCAGGGTTTGTCTCATCCATAAAATCTGTGTACAACATGTTGTTGCTAGCAATGTATTCTGCCTCTGCTGTGGATAGAGAGACCGATTCTTGTTTCTTGTTGTGCCATGCTACCAACCTTGTCTCCAAGATAGAATGCACCACCACTGGTACTCTTTCTGTCATCTATACATCCTGCCCAATCTGCATCGGAATATGCAATAAGAGTGAAATCCTTACCTTTTGGGTACCATAACCCATACTCCATAGTACCCTTGAGGTACCTAAAGATCCTCTTCACAACTGTCACATGAGTCTCTTTGGGACTAGCCTAAAATCTTGCTACCATGCATACTGCCTGTAAGATATCTGGTCTTGTAGCTGTTAAATACAACAGGCTTCCAATCATAGATCTGTACATGGTTTGATCTACATCTGGAGATTTGTCATCCTTGCTCAACTTGCAACCTGTTGTCATGGGAGTGCTAACAGGTTTACAATCCTCCATTGTGAACTTTTTCAGCATTTCTTTCACATATTTAACTTGAGAAATAAAAATGCCCTTTTCATTTTGGTTAACTTGCAGTCCGAGGAAATATGAAAGTTCACCAATCATAGACATTTCAAATTCTTTCTGCATTTTATTTGCTATGTCTCTACATGACTCATCATTGTTGCTGCCAAAAATTATATCATCAACATAAACAACAAGGACAATAAGTTGGCCATTGTCTATTTTGACATACAAGTTACTATCCACCATACCTTTCTTGAACCCTTGTTCAGTGAGATAGTTGTCTAGTCTTGCATACCATGCTCTGGGTGCCTGTTTCAAGCCATACAAAGCTTTCTTCAACTTGCAAACAAAGTTGGGATTATCACCGAGTTGAAAACCATCTGGCTGCTCAATATAAACTTCTTCTTCAAGATTTCCATTCAGAAATGCTGATTTCACGTCCATCTGATAAACTTTGAAATTCCTGTGGACTGCTAAAGCCAGAAACATTCTGATTGCCTCGAGTCTAGCCACTGGTGCAAAAGTTTCCTCAAAATCAATACCTTCAACTTGAGCATAGCCTTTACAGACCAATCTTGCTTTATTCCTTACAACCTGTCCGTCTTCATTCAATTTGTTTCGAAAAATCCATTTAGTACCGATTATGTTTTTATTTACAGTGCCGTGGTACTAACTCCCAGGTTTTGTTTTTCTCAATCTGATCTAGTTCTTCATTTATTGCCTTCATCCAACTTTCATCTGTGCTTGCTTCAGCAATATTTTTGGGCTCAATGCTGGATAATAGGGAGTAGTTACTTACTACTCTTCTTCTTGTCTTAACACCAACTGTGGGGTCCCCAATAATTTGCTCTCTGGGATGATTTTTCTGCCAGCTTCCTGTTTTGAATTTATTGTTTTCTTCTACTTCTGAATCAATACTTAAATCATCTGGGTCAATTTTTTGATTCTCTTCTGTTTCCTTTTCTTCATCTCCTTCAATAACTTCTTCATAAATAGGGTAGTTTTCTTCACAGCTGATAGCTTGTTTCCTATCTTCATCAAATTTAACATCGGCACTGTCTACAATTTTCTTTAGCCTTTTGTTGTAGCATTTGTAAGCTTTGCTTTTTGATGAATAGCCAACAAAAATACCTTCATCAGCTCTATCTTCAAATTTACCAAGATTATCTTCAGTTCTTTTGATGTAACACTTGCTGCCAAAGACTTTGAAGTATTTTGTTGTTGCCTTCTTGCCGAACCAAAGCTCATAAGGGGTTTTGCTTTCATGTGTCCTCAACATGCACCTGTTTTGGATATAAACTGTAGTATGGACTGCCTCTTTCCAAAATCTGTCTACAATTTTGCTTTCAGTCAACATTGTCCGTGCCATTTCCTGCACAGTTCTGTTCTTTCTTTCTACAACACCATTCTGCTGAGGTGTCCTTGCTGCTGAAAACTGTCTTCTGATCCCATATTTTTGATAGTATTCTGCAAACTCCTCTGAGATGAACTCTCCTCCTCTATCTGATCTTAAGCATTTGATCCTCTTTCCTGTTTCATTCTCAACTTGGTTTTTGAAAGTCTTGAACATTTCAAAAGCTTCAGATTTCTGCTTCAAAAAGAATATCCAGGTCATTCTGGAATAGTCATCTATGCACAACATAAAGTATTTGTCACCATTTATACTTTGAGTTCTCATGGGTCCACATAAATCAGTATGTATTAGTTCTAAAGGTTTGCTGGTAAAGTACTCCTTTGATTTAAATGTGGCTCTAGTTTGCTTCCCCTTTTGGCATGAAGCACAAATACTATTTAGTGGTTTGCCAATGGAGGGTATATCTCTTATTGCCCTTTTTGAGCTTATTTTTACCAAATTGTCAAAGCTGATATGACCGAGCCTCTTGTGCCACAACCAATTTTCATCTTCCTATCCAATTAAGCATGTTCCTTCTGAAGTCTCTGAGAGAGTATACAGGTTTCCAGAAGTCCTTGATCCAGTAGCAATCAACTTCCCACTGTTAGCTTTTCTCACTTCACAACCCTGCTTCTTAAAAATTACTTCATGACCTCTGTCACAGATTTGACTTACGCTGAGCAAGTTATGCTTCAGACCAATCACAAACAAGACTTCTTTTGAATTGATCTTTCCATCACTGATCTTGACTGATCCTTTGCCAACTATCTTTGCTCCATCATTATTTCCAAATTTCACAGAACCACCTTCGTAATTCTGTAACTTCTCAAATTTTTGCTTGTCACCTGTCATGTGACTGGAGCATCCACTATCAAGTATCCATGGTGCAGATTTGTTCTGTGCTTTAAAAGCAGTCTGAACAATCAAAGATTCCTTTTCTTCCTGAAGTTTCTCCTTTTCTTTCCATTCTGGTTTGATAGCAGATTTGGCTACTTGTTTTGCCTTTCCCCTTTCATTAGCATGTGCCTGTTTTTCAAGAAATTTCTTGTTTTGTTTCAACCCATTTGGTTGAGATTTTCTACCCTGATAATTATTTGCTGCAAAAGTGCTTCTACAGTTTCTTGCAATATGTCCAAAATTATGACAGTTATAACATTCAACTGCATAATCCATCAATGGAGAAAAGACATTTCTACTGGTGAAATTCCTTTGTGCTACATTATAACTGCAATCTGAAATCTTATGACCATAAGCATTGCATTTAAAACAATAACCAAAAAAGGAATGATTAAACCTGGGTGAAGGTCTTTGCCATTTTGAAGTAGGAGCCATGAATCTTCTCCTTCTTGGATGTGTGACTTTTGTGAATCCATCTTTGTCAGTACTCCTCTTGAGTCTGGCATTATTGCTTTCTTTGGCATGATTTGTTTTTTCTTGATCAACCCTGATCTTATCTTCTTTCTTTATGGGTTCTACATTTATGGCCTTTGATCCCTTTGATGATTCTCCTTCATCGAAGCCCAAACCAAATTTGATGCCGGAAGGCCTTTGGTTATTTAAAATTTTATCCAGCTTTACAGAACTTTCTTCAAACTTATGATAACAACTCAATTTCCGATTCATCTCCTCTAGCTGCATCCTTAACTTAACAATGTCTTCTTCTAGCTTGCTGCACTCATCTATTTTTACGGTTAATTGTACTTCGAGAACTTTAGACATTTTCTTAAATTCGTCTGTCTGTACTTTCAAGCTGTTTATTATTTCATTGGCATCCTCAAGCTTTCTTGAAACCTTTTTATTCTTTTTCCTTTCTGTGCTCAGTTCTTTAAGTGCAACAACTAACTCACCTTCCAGATATACTTCAGCCTCATCCTCAGGTTTTTCATTACATTCCTATTTTTCCTCTGTTATTCTTTCTTCAAATGCCATGAACAGAGCTTCACCTGCTTCTTCTTCAGAATCCTCACCGGAGCAGTCTTCAGAAGAGCTGACATTCTTGGATATGAAACTTTTCTTCTTGAAGTTGCTTTTTCTGAAATGTGGTTTCTTCTTCCAGTCACTTCTTTCTTGGTGTGACCCTTCATCATTTTTGTTTTTCTCATTCATTGGACATTTAGCTGCAAAGTGCCCGATGCCTCCACAGTTGAAGCACTTAAACGGTAACTTACCTCTGTACTTTCCTTTTCCCTTTATTAGTTTCCTAACAAAGTTTGCTTCTGTTTCATCTGAAGACTCTTCTTCTACAGATTCTTGATTAGCTTTTATATTTTTGTGTGCTTTAAAAGCAGCTTCTCTGTCCGAGGGCTTAGTTTGTCCTATTCTCATTTCATATGCAGTTAAAGAACCATGCATTTCATCCATGCTAAAAGTATTTAGATCTTTAGCTTCTTCTATAGCAGAAACTTTAGAATCAAATCTTTTGTGAAGAGTTCTTAGTACCTTTTTCACGATGACCGCATCTTCTATTTCCTCGTCGAGTCCTCTAATCGCATTAATGATTCCATTGACTCTCAACATATAGGCCTCTATGTTCTCATCGTCATTCATTTTTAATGCTTCGAACTGAGCTCGATGCGTTTGTAGCTTGGCTTCCTTGATCTTGTTGTCTCCTTCATGAATGCTCTGTAGTTTGTCCCACATGTCTTTTGCCATTTTACAGCTCATGATCCTTATCAGTTCACTGTCTACTAACCCACACATTATAGCATTCTTTGCTTTAGAGTTATTCTCAAACTTTTTCTTCTCAGAAGCATCTGTTGGAGGAGTAGAGGATATTGTGTACCCACTGTCTATTGACTCCCAAATGTCATATCCCAAAGCACATAGATAAGTCTGCATCCTGAGTCTCCAGAAAGAGTAATTAGTTCCATCGAACAAAGGAGCTTTGTTGGATGAAAATCCTTCACCACCGGCCATTGTGTTTCTTCCAAGATCACCTTAGCTGATTGAGCTTGTTCAGGAACCTTGCTCTAATACCAATTGATATTCTCACAATGACACTGAGAGGGGGGAGGTGAATCGATGTAGCAATTTAAATACAGATCTACAGCTCTTTAAAACTTAAGTAGAGAGAACTTAAAAATAGATAAAGCAAATAAACAAGAGAGCATTCCACAACACACGATTTAACGAGGTTCACCAGATTTGGCTACTCCTCAAAAATTAGACTGCTTGGACTCCCATCCAAATCCAGCCTTTGCAAAGCACCAACTTTACAAACAATTTATCTGCACCAACAGAAAGGAGCACCAACCCCCTAATGCCAAGCACCAACTTGGACTTCAGTTCTAAATAGATTTAATGACATAAAAATGCCTTCTCTTCTACTAGACCCTCACTGGTCTAATTCCTTTTAACAAGAACTGCATATACTTATAGCTCTGCTATTCTCTCTTACAACACTCTCTTCTATATTTTTTAGCATAATACACTCTATTATTTTCATAGTTCCTTTTACCTTTTATTCAAAAATACACAACACTCTTGCCACGTGCAGAGCTCAACCCTAACCCTAACTTCCTGCACATGAAAAACATTCTTTTGGCTCTACTTATTGCACTGTTAATAGCCTTAAAAGCTTACTTACGTCTCTGACAGACTTATCTACCCACTTTATGGCTCTGATAGCCTTTTCGATGCTTTGTCAGTATATCCGTTGTTTTGATAGATTTATCTTTTCATTTATGACTCTGACCGTCTTACCTGCTTATTTATGTCTCGAAATTTACTATTTATTTATAAAATTGTGGAACTCGATAGCCTTTTGTCTTCTTCTCGGCCTGCATGCACGAAAACACATGTCATGATATCATGACACTTTTTGCCTTCGTACACTCTACTTGGCATGCACCCAGAAAATGTGACATGTCATAAAATCGTGACACTTTTTGCTTCCTTGCACTTCTCTTTGCATGCACCAGCGAAAATGAAACATGTCATGAAATCATGACACTTTTCGCTTCCTTGCACTTCTCTTTCGCATGCACCAGCGAAAATGAAACATGTCACAAAATCGTGACACTTTCGTTGCCTTGCACTTCTTTTTCGCATGCACCAACGAAATCGAAACATGTCACGAAATCGTGACACTTTCGTTGCCTTGCACTTCTTTTCGCATGCACCAGAAAATGAAACATGTCACGAAATCGTGACGCTTTTGCCTTAGAGCTCTTCCTCCTGAACTTTGTCATGAAATCGCGACGCTTCTGCTTCCTTGCTCTTTCATTTTTCTTCTGTCATGAAATCATGACACTTCATCCTTCGAAGTCTTCCTCTCTGCTGTTGTCGTGAAAATGCGACATGTCACGAAATCGTGACATCTTTTCTCCTTAGCTCTTCTCTTCTCTTCAGGTCATGAAAACGCGACATGTCGTGATATCGTGACACTTTTTCTCTCGAGCTCTTCCTCATGCAATATGTCATGAAATCGTGACACTTTTTATCTTCCCTTCTCTCTCTTGTAATATGTCACGAAATCGTGACACTTTTTCTCCTTAGCGCTTTCTCTTGTCATCGGATCGTGAAAACCTGACATGTCACGATATCGTGACACTTTTTCTCCTTAGCGCTTCTTGCAAATTGTCGTGAAATCATGACACTTTTCTTTGCGAGCTCTTTCTCTCAAACCTGTCATGAAATCGTGACACTTTTTCGTCCTTACCATCCTTCTTGCAAATTGTCGTAAAATCGTGACACTTTTCCTTGCAAGCTCTTTCTCTCCAAACATGTCGTGAAATCATGATAGTTTTCTTTTCTTGCGCCTTCTTTCCAAACATGTCATGAAATCATGATAGTTTTTCCAACATTTTCTCTCTCCTCCGATATGTCGCGAAATCATGACAGTTTTTCTATTTGGCTTCTTTTCCTCCTACATGTCATGAAATCGCGACAGTTTTCTTACTTGCCTTTTTCTTTGATCTTTTGAAACTGGGCCACTTCTGTCTTCTTGGAAATTTATTGTACATGCTCTGACTGACCTCTGAACTCCTGTCCACTGCATCATCAATTGATCTATCTGTCTGTGTTGACAACAATGACAATACTATTTTTGCACCTTGCTCAACACAATATACTCTTGGGTCACCCTTGGATCAACGTGATGCGAGCTATTCCCTCAACTTTACATTAGTGTGTTAAATTCAAATTTAAAAATCAGTTGGTTACCATTCATGGTGATCCCAGACCCTTTGATATGTGTGCTTTGGCAGAACCTGTTGGAGTTCAAATTTTCCCTACTCTATCATCCACATATCCTAATTCTTATCATCCATCTAAAAATGTGAAACACACACCCATAACATCATCTACTTTTTCTCCATCAACTCCACCTCTACATATAGTTCAACCATATTTTGAACAAACCACATTAGGACCTCAAAAATATCCTAAACCCATAACCAATGCTTCTTGTTTTACTCCTATAACTTCCATACCTATAGACCCGTACATCGACATCTCTACCACATCTACACCTACCATAGGTATATCTTCTGCATCAGAAGATATGAGAAATGTTACTTCTACCTCTTACGCTCTTACTGATGAGCTCTTACTCGATTTATCTAAAATTATTATATCAGAGCAAATGAATCCTGCTATGCAATATTCCCTTATTTTAAATAATTTACCACCATCTCCTCATACCTTGGGCCTCCCACAGCCTATGGGAAGTATTTACCAAGTCGGGAGTTGCGCTTTTATTTACAAGGGATATGACTGGGGTAGAATACCCAAAAAAATCAAGGTTCATTATGATGGATATGCTCGATGTTTTTTTACCAATGAGTATATTAAAGCCAAGCCTATAATGCTTAAATTAGGATATAAAGGGAAAGGTTTGGGAACTTTCCAAAATGGTATGAAAGAACCTTTTGAGGTAGAACCATGGCCTGCTCGATGTGGTGTGGGTCTATTTCCTAGTAAGGGTCAGCCCTTCCCATTTGAGGATGATGACCATCTCATATGTTACCAAGATTATTTGGATAAATGTGATGCCTTGCATTTAATAAATAAGCCACTGACATGTAATATGCTATCCATAGCCTACCCTGAGATGATTGCTGAATTTGACGATGAGTTGGAGGGAGATATCTTTCATGATGTCTCCATTGAGCAATTATTACATAACGGATTTTATTATGATGGCTCTATACCTAGTATAGCTCAACTTGAGGCCACAACTCCTCAAGACAAATTATCCAAGCTAACCTTGGAATAATTACAAGAATTGGGCATTTCACCCACCCCACCTAATTTTGAGAGAGATATACACATGGAAATAGAAAACGTCATAAAAATTAACATTGGAACCGCAGATAATCCTCACATAATCAACATTGGATTAGAATTGAGTCAAGACAAACAAGATAAATACATTGCATTTCTTACGAAATATGGAGATGTATTTGCTTAGACATATGAAGATATGCTAGGATTAGACCCTTATGTAGTTATGCATCACCTAGTAGTCCATACGGATGCTAAACCTGTTAAACATAAACTTAGGAAAATGCATCCTAAAGTGGCCTTACTAGTCAAAGGAGAATTAGAAAAAATCTTGAATGTTATTTTTATATAAGCCATTGATTATGCTGAATGGATCTCGAATGTAGTTCCATTAACTAAGAAAGAAGCTACCAAAGTTAGGGTTTGTACAGACTTTAGAGATATTAATGTTGCCTGCCCTAAAGATGATTTTCCTCTTCCCAACATGGATCAGATCATTGATTTTACTGCGGGAAGT
The DNA here is from genome assembly GCA_028583015.1 of Wollemia nobilis. NCBI lineage: Eukaryota > Viridiplantae > Streptophyta > Pinopsida > Araucariales > Araucariaceae > Wollemia > Wollemia nobilis. The sequence goes on along the minus strand of JAQPPZ010006635.1, from coordinate 27,993 downwards.
GGAATGATATCCTTAATGGATGGATTTTCTAGTTATAATCAGATCAAGATAGCTCCTGAAGATCAGGCTAAAATAGCCTTTATTACCCCTTGGGGGACTTTTTGTTGGAAAGTGATGCCATTCGGTTTGAATAATGTAGGTGCAACATATCAACGAGCCATGAATTATATCTTTCACGATATGATGCATGATATTCTACATTATTATGTAGATGATATTATAGCTCGTTCCATCAAAGAATATGATCATTTAGATGACTTGAGAAAATTATTTGATCGGTTAAGGGAATATCTTATCCGATTGAATCCAACCAAATGTATATTTGAAGTTAAGTCCAAAAAATTATTAGGGGTTATAGTTTCTTTATGAGGCATTGAAATTAACCCTCTCAAGATCATGAAAATCACTGGTATGCCTGCACCCACAAATATATCTGAATTATGAAGTTTACAAGGTAAGCTTCAAACTATTCGTCACTTCATCGATAAGTTGGTGGACAAAACAGGACCCTTTCTTAATTTTCTTAAGAAAGATGTCTCTTTTCATTGGGATGATGAATGTCAGGAAGCATTTGAACTCCTCAAACAATATCTCCTTAACCCACCTGTGCTTTCACCACCTAGATCTGATCGCCCATTTATCTTGTATATTTTTGCTTCAGATTTTGCCTTAGGAGTTATGTTAGCTCAACTTGACGATGAGAAGAAAGAGCGTGCTAATTATTATATTAGTAGAACCTTAATCAGTTATGAAACTTGCTATACAGCATTAGAGAAGTTATGTCTAGAAGTCATATTTTCTACACAAAAACTACACCATTATATGCTTAGTCAGAAAACGTATGTTATTGCTAAATTCTATCCTTTATGGTATCTCATAAGTCGACCGTACTTATCTGGTCGCACTACAAAGTGGGTTATTGTGCTAAGAGAGTTTGAAATCACATTTATAGGACAAAAGTCTATTAAGGGTCAAATCATAGCAGATCAATTAGCTACTACACCCTTGGAGTCTACCCATCCCCTCATCATTGAGTTTCCTGATGAATGCCTTAAACTAGAGGCAGACCATCCAGAGCAATGGTCCCTATACTTTGATGGAGCCCGATGCATGAGTGGGGTTGGTGCAGGTATTATTTTAATATCTTTGTAGAAACATCTTATACCTCTGTCCTTTAAATTAACTTTTGCTTGTACTAATAACACTTCTGAATATGAGGCTCTAATCCTTGGATTACGAGCTACCTTAGCACTAAAAATTAAAAATCTATTGGTTTTTGATGATTCTCAACTTGTCATAAATCAAATAAATGATGTTTATCAGACCAGAGATGATAAATTGCATCCATATAAAGCATATGTATTACAATTATTATCTTTATTTGATCAAGTTACCTTGGAAGCTATTCCTCGAACTAGCAATCATGCGGCTAACGCTATGGCTGCAGCTGCATCCCTTTTGGCCTTGGAGTTAGATGATGAATATGCTACCATCATTATTCGTCGACTCCAAGAGCCCGCTTCAAATAAATCATGCTTAGAACCTTTGGATGTGTTTCTAATCAATGAAACTACTCCTTAACCTTGGTACACTGATATATTTAATTTTATTCACAATGGGACCTTCCTTGAAGGTTGTAACAGCAACCAGCATCGGTTATTACGTAGACGAGCAAGTCATTTCATCATAATTGGAAATACATTATATAGGAGATCTTTCGAAGGTATCCTACTAAGATGTTTGAATCTAGAAGAATCTAGATCAGCTTTGAGTGAAGCCCACGATGGATCTTGTGGGGGACACTTTAGTGGTAGCTCCATTGCTAAGAAGCTCCTTAGGATAGGATATTTTTGGCCTACCATGGAAAATTATGCACATAATTATGTGCGCCATTGCAAAAAGTGCCAGAAACATGCTGACCTTGTCCATGCACCTGCACAAGAACTACAGGCTATTTTATCTCCTTGGCCCTTTTCAAAATGGGGCTTAGAAATCATTGTAAAAATCAACCCTGTGTCATCTGATGGACACAAATTCATCGTAACCACCACCGAGTATTTCATGAAGTGGGTTGAAGCTATGCCCTTAGCTTCTTACACTAGAACCCAAGTTTCCAAATTTATTTTTAATCAAATTATTTGTAGGTTTGAAATTCTTGCAAATATCATCTCGGATAATGGAACTTGTTTCAAAAATAAAGATGTCAAGAAATTATGTCAAAAATATAAAATTCAACATCGTTGGTCCACTCCCTATTATCCTCAGGGTAATGGCCAAGCAGAAGCATCTAATAAAACATTAATCAAAATTCTCAAAATATTGGTCAATAAATCTGGTCGAGATTGGCACATCCAATTATATCCTGCTTTGTGGGCTTATCAAACTAGCGTTCGTACTCCCACGGGCACTTCACCTTTTGTTTTGGTTTATGGCACTGAAGCAGTTTTTCCTTTTGAATTAGAAGTTCCTTCTTTGGCTCTACTACTTCAAGATACTAAAGTAGGAGATGAATATCGTGTTGGCAAACTTAGTCAGCTGGAACTCCTAGATGAGAAGCGCATCAATGCTTTGGAGCATCTTCATGCCTACCAAAACAAGCTTAAGCGAGCATACCTCAAGAAATTTCATCATCGATCCTTTGAGATCGGCGACCTTGTCTTAAAAGAAAATAAAAAAAATACTAATGCAACTAAAGACCTTAAAGGCAAATTCGAGCCCAACTGGCTTAGACCATATATCATCACTGCTAAATTTGGATCGGGAGCATACAGATTAGCTACCTTAGATGGTAAAGATCTTACAGAACCTATGAACATCATGCATCTTAAACGCTATTATGCATAAATTTGGTCATTTCATCATTGTATATATTGTTATTTGGCATATTGTTTCATTTTAATCATTTATATATAAATTTCAAAAACAGTAATATTATGTATTTTATCAATTCATAAATCAAAATCAAAATATAAAAAAATCAAAATCATCAAAATCCTCAAAAACATATTTTATTTTTGCACCTGTCAATTCTTAAAGTATTGCAGTTATATTTTCAATTATTTTGGATAAATTAGCATTTACTTGGAATCCCGCACTATCACACTCACATGCATAAATATCTTGATTTTACTTTGTATGATTATTAATCTCTTATATCAAAGTCCATAGTTGAATTAAATAAAGTTTTGAGCATAGAGAACTGATCTTGTTATTTACTTGAACCAAGCATATCTTTTCACACTAAAATGATTTCATTGCAAATTCGATATGACGCTACATAGTAGAAATGGTTTCCTGAGCGAAAAGTTTCCCCTACTATCCTATCATGCACATGGTCTAGAATCTTTGAGAATTGACAAAAGGATAAGCTCACTCCTACCCAGAATAAAAATCCCTTGCTCTACAACCAATCCAAGCAAGTATCCCTAGTATAGGAAGAAAAAGAAAAGTCAAAGAAAATGAGAAAAAGAAAAATATCATTTTGTACCATCGCAGCAATATTTTAGCATTATCTCAATATCAAAAATACAAAAAAAAAGAAAAAGCAAAAGCCAAGAGCAATAAAATCCTTTTCCCTACCCCATTGAAAAGAAAATAAGGGTGAATGAGCTTGAATCCTTGGAATTCTCAATTATTTGAAAACTGTGAGGTAAACCCCATAACAGGTGGTTTGTGCCCAACCCACTTGTCCTTGGGTAATCCCTAGCATGGTGATATGTCTATTACATTAGCGACCTTATTTTGTATAGACCTATGTCTACTTATGGATTAGCTAGCTCTTGATGACCTAACTTACATAGTAGTCTGGTATGGTTACATGCATATAAATCATGGTCAACAAACACTCATTTGGTTCATTCAAATTACTTGTATCAAATTATCTTGCTCAAAACTGGTGAATGAACAATACACTTGCACACACATTTGTATTTGAGAGATTTTGTATCATCATGATAAATAAAGATCAGTAATGAACTCACATTTGCACATGAGGGTTCCTTCTAAATCTATATTTTGTCTTTAAGATAATTTAAAATATCTTTGCAATTCTTTTAGAACCATTTCATCTTCTTATTTACGAACATTTGCTTCACTTCAAAACAGTTAAATATATTTCTTTCCAAAAATCCAATTTTTTTTTTCTTTCACAACATCTTCAAAAACCTAGTAAATAAAGTCATATTTATATATTATTCTTTTCTGTTTATCTCAAAAAATAAAAAATCAATCATGCAATAAAACACTAAAATATCAAATTTTTCTTTAGATTTCGTGATGATGGTATAAGTCTATACCTATAATTCTATGCCTAGCGCAAACCATTGTTGTAATTTTATTTTCCCATTTATTTTCAATTCATAAAAACATATGGCTTACATCATTATGTTACACAATTATGCTTTAAAAAGAACGAACACATTTTTTTATTTTTTTCATTTCATTATGTCAATATTCCATTTTGCAACCATGGTATAATTTCTAAGGAATTGTTCAAAATTTTATCACACTTAAGAATTTATGCCTAGCAAAAATCATATTTCTTTTCATATCTCATGAATAATATTTTTATGAAAATTTGAAAACAAATCATCACCATCATCATTTTTTATCATCACAACACAAAGTCTTAAGACAGTCTCTTAAGAACTCTTTTAATTTTAGCAATATTTCTATATTGGGATTAGCTTGATGACCAAGAGAGCGACGACTCCATGAAATGGTCTATAACAACGACAATGTTCTTTGAAATCATTGTTAGAAGTCCCTTTTATTTTTTTGCATCACATCACACCACAAAACAACCAATTTGTTTACATCGGATTATTCCATTTAAATTTTATGGCATGACATAAAATTATAATTTATTTCCAAAAAACATAATTACATGAATAACCAATCAACAAATCCAAAAATTAAAGCATCATACAACATATACACAAGTCATATCATAAAAAAGATGATCTATATATATCAATAAATTATGTACATCATCTGGATTGGTATGCCACAATCAATACCCTGGCATACTCAATTACCCCTTGTTGTAAGGGATCGCCCCTATTCCATCGATTTCGCCCTCAGATGAAGTCGACGATCTAGGGATGATTTTGACGAAATTGGGATGATTTCATCCCGATGTTGTCGACGGCCTAAAAACGGCTGTGATGCCCCAAAATAGTCAAAATTTAAATTAAACATTACATAAATCAAATTCAAACATAATTCATTAAGTTTCGATCCTTACCTGTAGCCCACACTGGACCTCTGCCAATTTGTGCACTGTCTCGACCATTTTGTCTGCAAGGCTCTAAAAATAGTAAAAATGAATAGTAAAAATTAATTAGGGTTTTACCCTATTTTTCTTAATTTTATTTAAAAACAATAAACAATTTTAAAAAATTTCTTTTTCATGCTTTTACCTCAAACGTTCGATTTGGGTAAAAATACGGAGGGGGAACCATAGTCAGTAGTCAGACGATTCGACCTAGAATTGTCGTCTAGAAAATTGAGTAAATTTTTTCTTTCTCGTAAAATGGGAAGAACTCGTCTTTAACGCATTTTCTTTGGAAAATTCGCTAAAGAGGGGGCAAAATGTAGCACCCTAAAATTGGCACAGTTAAACCTTAGTAAAAAGATAAAAATTTGAATTTTAACCCTAAACTGCCCGTTAACCACTCGTTACCCGCTCCCCTTGTTTTCCATGCCATTTTTAGGATTTGTTTTGATCGTTGGACAATATCGTCGTCGATCAGATGAAATCATCCCAGATCTGATGAATTCATCTGGGAAAGAACATCCAAACGATTTCATCCCAAAACCAAATTTTCATAATTAGCTTATGTTTCAACAACTTCTCTAACTTGGGTAGAAAGCGTGTCTGCACAGTTAGAGTCTCCCCCATTGGAGATCTCCCAAATTGGGATGATCTCCAACCTCCTAACCTCCCCCTAATCCTATATAAATTGGGATTTTCTTAGTTTACCCCCCTAAACCCCTTGGTTGACTGATTTCCATGCAAACTTAGTCTTTCGTGCACTAGAACACCTTCACACCTTTGTTTGCATTGCGTATTTCAAGTTTTTTGTAGGAATTTTACTATTTTTCAACCAGAGCAAGCTCGGATCGTCGCAGGCAATTCCATATGATTTCAGACGATCCTGTCATAGATAGGTGATGATCTCGTACGATTAGAGGTGATCTCGATTGTAGTCCAGATTAGGGGTAATCAGAGCCTGAAGTTTGCATTTCTTTATCTTCTCTCTTCATTCTTTCATGCATTAACTTATTTTATTCTATTTTTTGCATCCTAGAGTTCACCTCATTTAGCATAAATGCATGATAAATTTAAAAAAATTATTAAATTAATGCATTTATTTTAATTATTATCTGAATCTATCATTTAGGCAAATTTACTATCATTTCTATCATTTCCCTTTGCTTTTGTAGTTGCATTTTTTGTCTTTGGTATCTATTTCTATGACTGTAGGTTTCTGACGAATTCGTATGACGAATTTGTCAGATTGACAATGATCTCGTCTGATCTTAGACGATCGATTGAGATCTGATACAATTCTATTTAATTATAGATGATAATGTAAGATTTGAGATGATCTAGACTTCTACAAACCTCAGAATATTCATCAGACATTTGGAATCGGGTATATTCTGTCTTATTTAGCATACTTTTTGTGTTTAGCACTTATTCATGTTTTATGTATTCATATAAATCAGCATTGGCATATAGAATAACTTAGATTCATTCTGGACAAACCTAGGAATTGAATGATTAAATTACAAAATGAACACATCAAACCTACTCTCAACCTAGGTGTGGAAATTGCCACTCAAAAGTTTCCTGGTGAACCCACCATTCGTCAAAAATTCATCCTTATACCCCCTCCCCCGAGAGGCCCGACCTTCAAAGGGCCATCTCAGTTTGAGGTATTGTCCCATCCTTCTTGCATCCCCCTTTCGGGCACGGATCCTATAGCCTAAAGGTAAGGATGCAAAAAATTTGGAGCGATACAATTACAATAGTAAACTACAACCTAGTCCTTAGCACCTTTGCATCTTCACCTCAAATAGCTCCTTGTATAGCTGCATCAATAAGGTAGGAGCCTACACATACACCTAAGGTGTAGTGATCATATCGTACACCAACCTAATAATATTTCATGGGAACTGACAGAAAAATATTATTTTAGGCCACTATTTTGGCCAACATGAACATCATCAATGTGGGTAGGACATCCAACTTCTTTTCCATATACATGGACAAGTACAAAATCCCTCCATCCATCACATCCACATCCTCCCATCCATCTCCAAACATGCATCTCAACTCATATTTCTTTCCATGTTCAACCTCAATATGCAAGCCCTCCACTAGTAACTTGAGGATGCAATATACATCCTAAAGTGTTACAGTCACCTCTCCAATAGGAAGCTGAAACATCCCCCTATTTAGATCCCATATCTCTACCAATATAGAGAGATAATCCTCATCTTCCCTCACCAAATCTATCTTGGCTATCCCAACCAGCCTGATAGCATCCAACCAATCCCACTCATCCTCCCGTAGCACCTTCCTCACTCTAGGTATGAGAGGTGAGAACTGATGTTGAGACTCCGAAATATTCAGCTGTAACACAACACAAAACATTAAGATAAAATACATTACATTATATAAAAAAATTACATAAAAATAAAAAGAGTGTCAAAAGCACTTACCTTGGAAAAGCACTAACTCGATCCCACATCCACTCCTTCTACTGCCATAGCTTCCACAACTCACTCCACTCCACTTCACTCCACTCCACTCCTTTAGAAACAAATTCCAAAATTTGTGGACACACAAATGAGCTTGATTTCCTCTTTACAAGTCTTTTATAATTGTTTTAGGTGCACTAAAAACCCATGGGTGTTTCCTGGTGTACTGAAGTACCTCGCTATATTTGGAAAATTCTAAACTTTGGTAGGTTTTTGTACAAGCAATAAGTACCTACCGACAGTTGATGTCAGAATTGACAAAAGATCAAAATCGATCCAAAAAGGTATCTTACCTCCACCAACTCATTCCAAATTGCATCTATGCATAAATTTCATCATAATAACATTTTTTTGAAGGTTCCAACTAATTTGGACTTATAATTTTTGTTTGCATCCAAAAGGTGCAAAATTGCTTATCAATATCCAAAATGTTACAAAACGGTCCAAATTTTCACAAAACAACCATATTCATCATTCTCATCATCAATTCTTTATTTTCACATCATTTACATTCATTAATCATCATATTTGTACATTTTCCAAGTTCACAAATTTAGGTTTGAGGTGTAGACTAATTGGTTTGACCAAACCCCGTAAGGGGGTAGAGGTCCAAGTTTCAAATCTCAAGCCTCACCAGACTGAATGCTTGTCCCTTTCCTGGTGCTTTTAGTGATGTAAAAGATTTAAAATGATTGTGGCATGGTGGTTATAGGGGCATACTACATGAAGGTCTGTGTGGTGGCTTTCGGGGTGGACAACACAGAATACTATGGCAAAAATAAAAGCTGGATAGCCTTCCTAAATTCATGGCAGCTACCGATTCCACCATGTAAATTAAATAAAAATTCACAAATTTCAAGTGAACCTCGTATCTAGTGGTCTATTATATCTCCTTGGTGATTGCAGCGATTTGCATCCATGCAATTCGGTAAGATGAATAAATAACCATAGGGACACTTGGCCATATTCATCATCCAATATCTTATTTGTTGAAAAATAAAATAAATTTTGGTACTTCACCTTTCGAGTGAAACTATGCCAAGACCAATTTGTTGTACAATTGTCATTGATGGCCTTGTTTGTGGGGCCTAAAACATGGACAACATCATATATCATCATTCATTTTTACATTGACAGTTATTACAAAGATAGGCACTAGCTAGGGTGATTGGTTCTAATTGTGGGAATTATATAACAGTCACTAGCAGACCCTCCGAGGTTGACTCTTTTTCTTTTGTTGTATTTTTATCCCCTTGTATATCAATGATGTTGGAAGGCACATTCTTCAACAACATGGAATCACCCCAAACTTAGGGTAACCATATTTGAATTTGATTTTTCCACAACAAGATAAATCTTATATGATCATGGCATCTACACTTAGCAAAAACCCCTTTCTCTACTAGGGCAAAAATAAAATCAATCACTTACATTTTTCAACAACCCCCTTTCACCATTGGGGCAAAAATGACATCACATTTACATTATTCATATCATCCATAATTTGCATAATCATTTGCACAAATTTTTCAATTGGCTCATGAGATGCATTTGTCACTCATTCACAAATTGAGGGGGTAAGCTACACAATCAAAATTATTTTATCTTCAAGTTCATATTTGTATTCCAACAAGAAAAAGTTGCTTCTACATCAAGCCAAACTAGATGTCTTGTAGTTTTACACCGCAATGTGTTTCACGCAACACGATACAAAAAGGGCATATGTAGACACCAAAATCTAGCCACTTGTCATTCATCCATAACTTCTGGCCACATTTATACATTTTTTATATATTTGTTTAGTATATATTCAAATAATAATATTTTATATATTTTATTTATAGATATTTAATAAACACATATATATGTGTGTGTGTATGTGTGTGTGTTAATACCATCCATCCATCATTATTTAATTCTAGTCATTCATATGCCTTAATACATGCAACATGCCCAGATTTAACCTCCATCCTTTGTCATGTTTTAATCTTGATCACACAAATTGTGTTGTTCAAACCCTAATGTGCCCTAGGAGAGATTATAAAGAGGAGTCATCTTGATGACTCAAATACAAATCTTTTCCTAAGTTTTCTAAGTTTCTTGAGTCCTAAATCCCCAGAGATTTTGGAATCCCTAAGAATTCCTAATTATCCTTACCCTTTTTCCATCATTCATCACTCACTGTTGCCTTTGCATCCATCGCCGCCCACCTCGCATGGACTAGATATACTTTTGTAGATTCTATTACAATCCCTCAAGCACCTCTAGGTATCTTCTATCCATCATCGAGCACATATGAGTGCCTACTTCCATCATCGAGTATCTCTAGGTACCTCCTACCATCACCAAGAACCTACGGGTATTCAAAGCCCTAATTTTATAGTCTAGTGATCCCGTGGGTGTCGCTAGGACATTTGTGCACCAAATCCAACAAAAATGATGAAGAATAGAGAATAGCAAGTTAGCATGACAAGGTAATTTATTTATTGCAAATATTTTTATTCTTAAATTTATTTATAGCTTCATTTTGTAACTAGGGTTAGTAACTTTTTTATTGAGGGCCTCGCATAGTGAAGCCATCATAGATATTGTTTATCTTCAGTTGGTGTTTGTTTTTTGCAGTTTTAGGGATCAAGTACATTGACAACTATTGAAGCTCGAGTGGTCTTGTATAGGATACTAAAGCCCACTCACCACACTGTTGGGATCAAATTGAACACAAAGACACCACCACTATTTGTTTTCTAGGGTTTCAAAGAACCCTAGTGTATTGTAATCATTGTATCAAGCATAATAAGCTTTGTAACCCCATATTTGGAATATATTTTATTGTAACATTGAAGAACCATCGAAGTTATAATAAAAGTATATTTCATTGTGCAATTTTATGTGTTGCATTGCTTATTTAATTTTATAGTTCATTGTTTGGTGTTGTACGATTTTGCATTCACATGAATTTATAAGGCAAAGGAGGAATACAAGGTAGTTTGTGGATATAAATTTACATGATAAACTCATCAATATTCTTGACTATTTCTCTCCCCTAATTCTTGGGAAATATAACTTTTCACATGCCTCATATTATGACAAGAATCTTATGATTACATAACCTTTCATTTTAAATTTTTAAGACTCTTCACTTTCATATTTGACACCTATCATCTATGACTCTTCACTTGCACTCTTGACACCTATCACTTATGAATCTTAAATTGCATATTTGACACGTTGTAGACTTTATTGCATAACACATAATACTCTCTACACTTTGACACATACATTCGATAAATATAAAACACACTCTCTAAACTAATATTTACAATAGTATGCATGGTACTTCAATATATCAAATAATATAATATCTCCAACACCCCTATATACTATGGTATTTGGTGTGAAGAATTTTAGTCTTCAATCTTCATTTTCTGTTCTTTATCTTGTTTCCATCCACTTATGCTGGTAGTAATGCTTTCTCTATTTTATTATTTGTTGAACTAGACCATTTTGCTTCTATTCTAGTAGCTTCCAGAATAAATTTTTGAAGAATTTTATCCCATCTTATCATCAACATTTATTCAATTTATCATAATTTTTCTCCTTGTGCCAACAAGATTCTTTAGGATTATTATTCCTTCTATAGATTTCACATGGATAAATATTTCAACATTTTGCTTCTTCATGTCCAAGTCTATTGCAATGATTACATTTATTTATATTATTTTCATTCATTGCACATGTTTTTGAAACATATTTTTTATCCTTCCTTTGATGAAGATCATTGTAGCATATAATTTTATTAAAAAATTATTCTTTAATTCTTGTCTTTATATATTAATAACAAAATCTCTATACATGATCCATTATTGTAGATATTCTATTAATTCTGGTGATCCATTGTTTTCAACTTCAATGATATTTTTCAATTGATATTTTGATGTCTTTCCTTTAACTTTATAATGAATACTCGTATTATTTTTTGCCATTGCTTTGATGTCAAAAATTTCTTTTAATTTTGACTTCCTTATAACTCCCAAATATTAATTTAAAATTCTTCCCTTCTTTAATCACTCAATTTTTAAATTTCTTGTTCAAATATCATTCAAATAATAAATCTCATCAAATTTTAAAATCAATTATTTTAATTCTTTTTATCTCCCAAATTCAAATTTAGTTTTCACAATCAATCTATAAATTTCAATTCACCATTCATTTCATTTCATTCTTTAAATTTTTTATATCTCCCAAATTTAATTCACTTTCACAATTTTACCTTTAAACTTCAATTTAATCCACACTCCAATTAATTCAATCTCCAATTCAAATTTCATTTTTTTTGTTTCCTTATACTCTCATTCATCAATTCATTCCTTCTAATTAATTCCTTTTAACTCCAAAAATTAATTCTTTCAATGATTAATACCTTATATTTCTAAATTATCTTCAAAACTTTATAATACCCAAAAATAAATCAACCTTACCCAAAATAATGTGCTCAATTCCAAAATATGGGACTAAGAATTAACTTATACCTTTGACGTTCATATTTTATCTTCTTTGCACACATGTAGCAATTATCTTGGGTGATGTTTCACTTCTTAGATATTTTTGCCAAAATTTTCCCCTTTTCAAGCACTAGTCCACAAGATTTACTTTTTATTATTATTAATAGGTTAATAAGGGGATTAAAAGGGCCCCTCCCATTTACATAAAACTTCCTTACAAGTATATCATACAAGAATTACTCTTTCATTCTCTAAATGCACTTCTCATTTTCTCTTCTTTGGTTTTGACTTAGGTACTCCTTAGGCACATTATTTTTCTATCACGATAGCTCACAATATCTTCATATCAACACTCTAACACACAACATAAGCACTCATAGTTCTCTTCACTCAAACATAGAACATAGGCATTCATAACTCTCTTTTCTCAAACAGTTCAGTAGGTGCTCATATCTTGAATTCTTTGTATCTCTAACTCATTGTATCTTCCCTCTGCTATGCACCAGAATCCAACTCTCCTCCAATAATTTGATCTCCTTCATAATTTAGTTTTTAAATGCAAATATTAACCTCTTTGTTTATGTTCACTAGCTTCAAATACTTACCTCCAATATTCATCTCTAGAGACGTTCACCATTCTGAATGACTATCCAAGAGAAAAAACTAATTTTGGGGATGATTTTCTTCCTCAAAACGAGGTTGAAAGGGATGTTTTCCACCTGTGCCACCTCTTGGAAGGAGTAAGCTAACTTTACAGGGAAGGAACCTTCATCAGTTCCTCTCCATATGGGCCTATCCTCCACCTCTCCCATTGGAATGGTGACTGCATTGAGTAAGTTGGATAGGCTAGCAGCTTGACGAGGAAAGTTACCCTCATCGATGGGTCTCCATTTGGGATTTCCATTGTGGTTGGTGATAAATTTTGCAACATTTCTTCCCATGTTGATGTTGGTGGATGATTTAAGAACCCCAAATTCCCTATCCTCACTCAGAGGATCTTCTTGCAGCCACCTATCGTGCCAAAAGTTGATGGTGCTCCCATTTCCAAGGATCCATCTACTACCTTTTTGAATGAGAGATCTGGTCTGGGTGATGGATTTCCAAAAATCTGATCCATTCTAGGGTCTTTGATCACTTAAGAAATGATGATTTTGTAGGTATTTATTTTTGACTATTTGAACTCACTCGATATCATTGTTGGTGTAAACCTTCCATGCGTGCTTGGCAAGGAGAGTGAGGTTCATTTGGGATACTTTCTTGAGCTCGATGCCTCCTTATCTCTTTCTAGGATAGACCAAGTCCCAGGCCACCAAGGTAATTCTCTTATTATCCTTACTCTTGGACCAGAGGAACCTCTTTTGGATTTGCTCTATATTGGCACTCATAGAGGTTGGGATTCTGAATACAGACATGAAATAAATCAAGATAATCTAAAGGTAGGCCAAAGTGAGGGTGACCTTGGCTACCTAGGAGAGGAGGTGACATTTTAAAGAGGCTATATTTTTTTGGATCCTTTTAATGATATTATTCCACATAGGTCTAGTGGGATTACTAGAGAATAGGAGAGGCCCAAGGTAGAAAGTGGAGAGAACCTTTGGGGAGCACCCAATGATCTATGTGATCTTCATTTTCCTAGTCTAGGGGGTGTTGATGAAGTGTATTTTGATTTTGAAGGGGTTGATCTTATGACCTGTAGCATTCTCATGAAGGTGAAGAATGTGCTTAATGGTCTTGGCCTGGGTAATAAAAGTTATAGTGGCCATGATAGTATTGTCAATGAACTGCTAGTGGGTAACTGGATTGAGCTTTATGTTCACAAATAACGCAAATATTGCTCAACAAGAAAATTCACTATTACATTCATCAATCTCATGCTGATACATATCATGGAGCTTTATGTTTAACATATAACATTACATGATAAACTCTTCAATATTCCAAACTATTACCCTCCTCAAACTCCCATGAGATACAATCTTTTATATGTCTCACATTATAATAGAAATCTCATTATTGCATAACCTTTCACTTTACATATTTATGACTCTTCAATTGCACTCTTGAAACCTATAACCTATGGCTCTTCATTTGCATACTTGACACTTTGCACACTTGCAGAATTTATTATATAAACATAATACTTTCCACACTTTAACACATACATTAGAAAAATAGAAAAAATATTCCTTAAACTAATATTTACTCTTGAACTCATGATACTTCAATATACCAAATAATACCAAATAATGTAATATCTCCAACAAATGATTATAAAATCATTATATGTATATTTGGACATAACTGAAAGAAACTATAATAATGATTAACATTTATATATTAAAATAATATTTGTATAAATTAATTAATTAACTATAAAAAAATCTTGATGAAATAATTTTACATTAATCATTTAAAAACTCTTAAAAATAGTTATAAAAATTATTATATGAATTATAGATATAAAATACCTTAAATGCACAATGGATATAAATATTCACAACAAGATAGAAATGGTTAGGTAAGGTCATCAAGAGCCATTCACATTGATGGACAACTACATCCCATATAAATGAAGATTCAATGTGCCCATCTATATCTGGAATGGGGGATATTTTCTAAGAGAATATTGGCATCCTTGGGGGAGACCTAAAAGGGGGTGCCTAGGAGCGACTAGAAGAAGTTGGCTAATTCATCCCAGATCTCAGAGATTTCCCTTGTGACCCTCCCATCACTGAAGGTGAGTTCTGATATTTTGTTGGAACTCTTGTTTCTCAGCATAGATGCATGGAATAATTTGGTATTTGAGTCACCATCCTTGAGATACATGGCTCTCAATTTTTATCTTCAATACGTTTCTTCTCTATCTAGGATGTTGTAGAAATCTGTTAGCAGTTTGCTCTCTTCAGCCCTGGAGTTGCTATCCTGATTGCCTTCCTAGAATTGTTATTCTATGAACTCTAACTTTTATTTGATCATCCTTTTGATTTCAAAAATGTTGCCAAAGGTTTTTCTGTTCCACACCCTGAGATTATCCTTGATAAACTTGAGTTTTTGATATAGTCGTCCAAATGAGGATCCTTTGAAGGGCTATTGCCACCATTGGATAACTTGGTTTTTAAATTTTGGATGGTGAAACCACATTTCCTCAAAGAGAAAGGGGATTTTAAAAGAGGGAGTTTTGCAAGCTTGAAACATAATGGGATGGTGGTCAGATCTAATTTTGGAGAGGGGTTTGAGAGTGGAATCTCCAAAAATAGGGATGGCCTCTCTCAATAGTAGGACCCTATCCAATTTGACTTGAATAAGATTTGGTCTAGCCTTTCTATTATTCCTAGTGAAATTTACCCCCTTCATATGGACATCCATGAGTTTGTTCACATCTATGAATTCCCAAAGTTCTTCCATGCTTTTTGTAATAAGTGTATTGCCTCCTTTCTTGTCTGAAGGGAACATGGGGCTATTGAAATATCTTTCAAGGATCCAGGAGATAGTTTTAAATGGGTTTCTCATATGGATTATTGATTCCCATAGAAAGGATCTTTCTAGAGGGTTATTGGAGGTATAGACATCATAAAGGATCCAAGTTATGTTTTTGGTTTTACAGTGAAAAAACATGTTTATGCTTTTGTTGGAGGAGGAAATCAATCTTCCTTCAACTTTAGATGGATTCCACATACATAATAGTCCTTTGAACGTTCCTTGGGTAGGGTTGAAGATAAATTCACCATTGTTCCATATTGCTTTGGCAACTATGGGGGAAGAAATCTCATATACTTTAGTTTCTTGCAAAATGAGAATTGAGGGATTGTGTTATTTTCTTAGATTTACGACTATCTACTTCTTGGGGGCTCCATTAATCCCTCTCACATTCCAAGTGAGAATATTCATTTAAATTTTTTTGAGGGATTTTTTGCCTCCCTTCCCCTATTGGGAAGGAGGTTTGAATTTTTTAGGTTTGTATCTTATCAAATTTAGAGAGTCAGATAGTAATGTGGCTTTAAAGTCATTTGTTATATCATATTCTACCTTTTTCCTTCTCTATTTGGCTAGGGATGGTCATTGTCTCTTCTTGTCACTTTCAAAATTGGTAGTTGATTTTTTTCTCTGGGTCTTCTTGGGGATGAAGCCTTTTGGGACTAACTGGGATGCGACAGGACTCCCCTCATCTTCATCATCAAACTATAAGGAATCTAATCTGGAAGTTACAAGCGGGGGAAGGGAGGGACCTGATTTGGAAGGGGATTCAAATAAAACTATTTTTGCCAATCTTGTCTAAAGAGGATCAAAGACGAAAGTGGTAGGAGGATCAACCAAGGGGGGTCCAAATTCTACTCAATGAAACCAGGGTTAGATTCTAGTGGAGGACATACTTGTTTAGGTTTTGGGGCTGGAGGACGATCAATTTTTTGCTTCCCTTTGTCTTCTGAGGGCTCGCCTCTCTTTTTCCTTGGATATTGGTTCAACTGAGCCATTGGGGCTATTTTTAGAGAAGCGGGTCACCTATTATTTGAAATATAAGTTTGAGGTGGAAAGAATTGATTTCGGGGTCTGGGGGAGTCCTCAGAAAAGAGTCACCAACCTCAATTTCCTCTGTAGGTTTATATTTGAGGAGAGGGCAATGGTTCTGGAGGTGGCCTTACGTGTGGCATTGGACATAGAAGACTAATTTGTTTTCATATTCCAATGGTTGGCACCATATTAAGGTCCTTGAGATCAGGTTAACAAAGGATGGAAGCCCAAACTCAATATTGGCATTTATGTATATGCAAGCGTGGACCATTCTAGAGCCTGCTTTAAATATAGAGTCAATGGATACCAACTTGCCAACTTTTCCCTGCAATAGCTTTCAGGACCTCCTCTTACCAAACATGGAAAGGTATATATGGGATGCATACCTATATGGGAGAAAAATTGATGCTCTAGGTATTTGGATTGAAGTCTGCCATCCATCACTTGAGAAACAAGGTTCTCCTACTTAGGAACCAGGGCCCTCTTGTTAGTATATGACTTTCATCATCGTGATTACCTATTTTTATGAAAAAATATCCCTGGAGAGGGTTACGATATCCATGTTTCCTAAGGCCTTACATTTGGATAAGGCCCAATGCCTTATTATCTCCATATCTAATCATACCCCAATAAAATTCTTGATGAGGGAGTAGGAGGCCTTGGAAACATAGTTGGAGAAAACCTCTTCTAGGATGATAATATCTGGTCCAACCTAAGTTAGGTGGGACTCTGAGATTTTTGGAGGGATCGACTCACCAGAAGTGACTTTCCCATAATATAACTTTCTAGGGTTACCAAGAATGGGGTCCTCATCAGGTATTTTATTGGGAGGCTCCTTGTCTTGAGGACCCACATGGGGCATCCCTTGGGATCCTACTTCTCCTTTGAAGACATCATTCTTACGTGGACTTGGTCCTCCCTAAACCATTCCTGCATTTTGAATCTCATCGTCACCATCGCTGCCCTCCGTATCCACCATCACTCCCTAGGTAGATGTCACCCAAATTCAAATTTAGTTTTCAAAATCAATCTATAAATTTCAATTTACCATTCATTTCATTTGATTCTTTAAATTTTTTATATCTCCAAAATTTAATTCACTTTCACAATTTTACCTATAAACTTCAATTTAATCCACACTATAATTAATTCAATATCCAATTCAAATTTCAAATGTTTTGTTTTCTTACACTCTCATTCATCAATTCATTCCTTCTAATAAATTCCTTTTAACTCCAAAAAATAATTCTTTCAATGATTAATACCTTATATTTCTAAATTATCTTCAAAACTTTATAACAACAAAAAATAAATCAACCTTACCCAAAATAATGTGCTCAATTCCAAAATATGTGACTAAGAATTAACTTATACCTTTAACATTCATTTTTTCTCTTCTTTGCACACATGTAGCAATTAGCTTGGGTGATGTTTCACTTCTTAGATGTTTTTGCCAAAATTTTCTCCTTTTCAAGCACTAGTCCACAAGCTTTACTCTTTATTTTTTATTAATAGGTTAAGAAGGGGATTAAAATGGCCCCTTCCATTTACATAAACTTCCTTACAAGTAGATCATATAATAATTACTCTTTCATTATCTAAATGCACTTCTCACTTTATCTTCTTTGGCTTTGACTTAGGTACTCCTTAGGCACATTATTTTTCTATCATGATAGCTCACAATATCTTCATATCAACACTCTAACACACAACACAAGCACTCATAGTTGTTTTCACTCAAACTTGGAACATAGGTGTTCATAACTCTCTTTGCCCAAACAGTTCAGTAGGTGCTCATAGCTTGAATTATTTTTATCTCTAACTCAATGTATCTTCCCTCTGCTATGCATCAGAATCCAACTCTACACCAATGATTCAATTATCCTTCACAATGTTGTTTTTCAATGCAAATATTCACCTCTTTATTCATGTTTACTAGCTTCAAATACTTACCTCCAATATTCACCTCTAGAGATATTCACCATTCTTCTTCACCACTATAATCTTTATTATCTCCACATTCAAAATATCACATATAATTTTTACCTCTGGAGATGTTGTCCTTCTAAAATCTATTCTTATCGTTCTTATTCTCTTCATGATCTATTCTTTCTTGACCTTTGATCTTCACACTCTTCCTCACTTTCTTCACCTTAGAAATAACAAGCTCAAGTGGCTATTTGAACCAAGAAGGGTCGGATACCATTATTGGAAATTCTGCCATATTATCTCATAGGTAAATTTCTTGAGGATCAAATTTCAATAAAATAAAATATGTTCACAAATAGCACAAGTATTGCTCAACAAGAAACTTCACTATTACATTCATCAATCTCATTTTGATACATATCATGGAAATTTATCTCTAACATATAACATTACATGATAAACTCTTCAATATTCCTAACTATTGCCCTCCTCAAACTCCCACCAGATACAAACTTTTATATATCTCACATTATAACAAAATCCTCATAATTACATAACCTTTCACTTTACATCTTTTTGACTCTTCACTTGCACTCTTGAAACCTATCACCTATAACTCTTCATTTGCATACTTGACACTTTGCACACTTGAAGACTATATTATATAACACATAATACTTTCCACACTTTGACACATACATTAGGCAAATATAAAACATAAACTAATATTTACTCTTATACTCATGGTACTTGTACTCATAATAGTTCAATTTACCAAAAAATGTAATATCTCCAATAAATAATTATAAAACTATTATTTATATATTTGGACATAACTAAAAGAAACCATAATAATGATTAGCATTTATACATTAAAAAAACCTTTGTATAAATTAATTAATTAACTATAAAAAAAAACATTGATAAAATAATTTTACATTAATCATTCAAAAACTCTTAAAAATGGTTATAAAAAATATTATATGAATTATAGATATAAAACACCTTAGATGCACAATGGATATAAACATTCACAACAAGATAAAAATGGTTAGGTAAGGTCATGACAACCCATTTACATTGATGGACAACTATAACCCATATAAATGAAGATTCAATGTGCCCATCTATATCATGACAAACTATATATCCAATTTAAAAACCTAAAATATCTATCCTTACCATCTACGTTAATTATTGCAAAAAAAACACCAAAAAAGAACAGGCATCATGGTTCTTATTGCAAGCACAAGTTTATCATGTTTTAGGACTGGTCTGTTCCATGTGGAAGAAAAAAAAATTAAGAGGACCAAATACCAAGTTCCTGTGTACCAAATTGGAATTCAGGCAAATCTTGAACATTCATTATACAACTGAAATTAGTAAGTATGAAGCAGCTTCATTATACAACTGAAATTAGTCAGACAAATGCACCACAGAATCCCCTCCCCACCTCAACTGCATGATGTTTGGTGTTTAAAATGTTTTTGGATAGATGGAGTCCTTCTATAAAGTCTCAATGTATTCCAGAGTAGTGGAGAAAACAAATCAGAATCCTGCATCCTCGGATTAAGTTGGATGTGGACGGGTCTACCATTGATTGTAATTGGTACTATGGTTGTATCTTCAATCCAAAGAAACACATTGGAAATGGTATAGGTTGTGATGAGGGCGATAATGATAATTGCAATAAGAACCATGATGCAATTCAGTTATGCAATTCAGTAAAAAAGAACAGACACTTCCGCATAAACTATTAGAAAAACTTTTCAAAGTCTCAACAAATTATCACAATTTTTTAATGGTTAAGCTCAGCCAATGCTCATTAGATAAATTACGATATTTATTATTATAATTACAGAATGAATGGCATTGTTCAAAGATTTGAATGTTATATAAGAAATACTATAGCAAATTGAACTGGCTTCCTTTATATCAAATCAAATAATAACAAACTTCGAAATGGTCTCAAAACAATACTATATTCTTACGAAAAAAAATACACCTCCAATGTGATCAAACTTTCTAGATATGAAAAAGGATATCATATTTTGTATCGAGCAGGAAATCGAATCCCCCACCCTCTTCAAAATACTCCATTGGTAGACGGCCACCATCGTCATAACATGCCCAATCCATTTTTCGAGCTGTTGTGAATGCATGTCCCAATCGTAATTGCCTCATAATGCACTTTGTGGGTTTCAAAATCTCTAATATTGCAGTTTTAGATTGAAAAATATTCCCTGAATGTGCTTGGACGTCCATTTCCATCTGGAAGGGCTTCTCCACAGCTTTCACAGAGATCACAGGATTTATACAACTGACAAGCTCACCTTTGGATGTACGAATCTTCTTACAGTTCTCCAATGCCGAAGCAGAACGGGCGTGACTTGTCCCACCGAGTGTAAAATCCCGTTTGCATTTCAAACAGCTATATCGTGGTTGAATCGTGCTTGAAATATGCTTATTGTTTAGATATAGGAATTTGCATTCCTAGGAGGACCTGCATAATGGACAAACAACAAGCCTACAGGACTTGAATATACTGGCTATGTAATCTTTCCATTCATTGGGCAACTGCGAGGCATCCTTGTGCATTCTATCTTTAATCAAATTCAACACATCCACAGGATTTAGATCACGCTTTTCTGCGGATTTCAAATTATCGATTAGGGTCTTCAAACCCTCCATCACTCTGTCGATTGTTGTCATGCCTGCAATTGATCTTCCACTTGACATAGTTCTGCACACCGAATGTTTCTTTTACTGCAAGATATTAGGTAGAATGGATTATTGTCTTGAGCAACAATGCTTTTATACATATAACAAAAGCAATCCGTCAGTTACAAATCTCCCTGGTAGATAACTTGTGGAAAAAGTAATGTTTAACCTGGAAGATATAAGAAAAACAATTTTAAAGATTGAAAATTAAAAAAATGTTAAAATTATAAATAAAAAAATTAAAAATTTATTAATAATATTATATATTTATTTATATTCTTTTAACTATTTAAATAACTTATCTTTCTTCTTCAACCTGTGCATGGTTTATATTTTTAATAGCGCACGAAAAATTAAAGATTATTTTATTGTAATATGAATCAATAAATAAATTTATATATTTTATTAAATTAATTTTTATTTATTTTTATTAAGATTTGTTTTATTTTTTTATTTTTATAAATGAAAAGAAAAATAGAAAGTTCATATTTTTGGTATTGTAATTCTTGCAAAATAATATTTAAATAGAATCGAAATTACTTGCAGGAAAAGTTTATAAACTGAGATCACATTTGAAAACAATTTTTAAGTGGTTAGTAAATAATTACTCTCACCTTTGTGAAAATAAAAGGCGACGAGTTTGAAACTTGTACCTATGCGCTGGTCGTCTCTACATTGAGCTAAGCATGGCAAGAAGTCGCTATTTTATTGGTTTTACTAGCCTCATTCATATATTTAGAAAATAACTTCAAGAGTTAGAGTTTGACATTTACTCCAGACTTAAACTTATTTCTTTCCTATGTAGATTTTGTCTTTATGAAGTTGTATAGATAGGATATAGTTAACACTTAGCACGATATTCTACATGGGTAACATCAATGGGTTTTAACATTTGAAAGCCATACTTAAATCGGTATGGATTGGCGACAAGGTTTCCTTCAATGATATTTAAATTTATTCTAAACTTAAAATTTATATAAGGTGTCTTCGTACAATTGTTTATGTTTCATTTCCGTTTACAATTTATTATTATATTTTTAAAAAATTAATTTTAATTATACTATTTATAATATTTTAAATTATTTTCAAAAAATTATATAAAATACTTCCTAGAGAAAAATATCTCTAAGGCCCATTGTTTGAAAACTTGAAAACTTGTGTTCTCATACGGGCGTTCATCTAATTGGTAACATAATAAATAATTTAGTATCAAATATAAAGGTAAATCTTTATTTCAGGTTATAAATAAGAGAAAAAATTTCGTGGAGACAGTAGTTTGGGTTTTAATTTTTTTAAGGGGTGTTTTGAAGTTTAAGTTGCGATGTGTGTATGATTATGTGTTAATCTCTTATTGATAAGTTTAGTTCTCGAATCCCCAAGGGCTAGGGCTAGGTGGATTGACAAAGGCTTGCCAAGAAGAGACTTAGGTTCAAATTTTGGGGGCACCTTGTCAGCTTCAGCAAAAATAGTGGTTTATGCAGAGTTAAATCCTCTGAGTGCGCATTAGACCAATGATAATGGTACGAACCTGAGTTAAATCTTTTGAGTGCGCGTTAGACCAATGATGATGGTATGAACCTTAAATGACAGGTGATCTCTAACAACGACACTAGTAAGTTGTTGGAAGCCGTTTTTATGGTTTAAACCTTACGCTTGCCAGCTACTAAAAAAAAATAGTGGTTGTATCCAACTCCCCTGTGTAACAAAAAAAAATGTGATCTCTAACAACAACGACACTAGTAGGTTATTGGGAGTAGTTCTTATGGTTTGAACGGAACGCTTGTCAGTTACTAAAAATAATGGTTGTATCCAACTCCCCTATGTAACCAAAAAAAATGTTTAGCTCTCGACTTTTCGAAGGGTGATGGTAAATAAAAAATAGTGGTTGTAACCAACTTTCCTATGTAAAATAAAGAAGTTTAACTCTCTACGAGGGGTCATGGTTGATATGGGAATGTTGAGCCCTAGGAGTTAGTAGTAGGGGTTTATCCCACTACATCAATCAAATAAAATATAAAAAATATAATAAAAATAAATATATATTAAATAATTTAATATAATATTTATTAAAATATTATATTATAATTATTTTAGAATTAAATATTATTTTATTATAATTATAAAAATAATTTTATTATTGTTTTTACCTCTACGAAAATATAAATACATGTAAGAACATATTTGAAATTTGTTTATAGGTTTTTTTTCTTGACAAGTAGCAGATTTTATATAAACTAGGTTTTTGAAGGGTCCTAAAACCTTATTTACAATAGAAGCCGCAACTTAGATTTGAACCAACAAAAAACCAAAAAAATATCGGGGCGTGCTTCTAGAACAAACTCTTGGGCCTTGCAACCTAACCCTAGGTTATCAACCCGAACAAACTTAACCCATCATTTTGAGAAACAAGGCAAAAACAGGGGTACCAAGGTCCCTAGGACCAAACTTGTAGAAAAAACTTACTAAAACGAATGGAAGCCAGAGGCTAGAAAAACTCTGCCCATAGCAGGTCGGGGCCCTGGGCTTGGGCAGACCATGCACCATCCCTGCCCGCCCTGCTACACGAGGAGGACTCCCAGGGCAAATCCATGCGAGAGCCCTGCACTAGGGAACTAATTCCCATCACCATCGAGACCATCCCCTAGCCTGTGCCGAAGCTCCTTGAAGGTATTGATAGCTATTGTAGTCACATTTGCGATCGAAATGAGCGAGTTGATCGCCATGTTAAGGAGGATCCTAGTTGGAAAGATCCAAAAATTATTCTCAGAATCCGAACTGATCTTGATGGTTTTCGGGGCATCAAATTTAGGCTTATTGAGTCTGGCCAAGGACCTACTCCCGCCAGGGGTCACCTCTCTTGTAGAGCTAACATTGGGGGTCGAAACACCGCTAGGGACTTGAGACGATGCCTTGCATTTTTGGGTAGGCCTGCACTCTCTAGGGGAGGGGAATCTTCAGGGTCACTGGGAATGTCCTCTCTAGACTTAGAAGCAATAGGGAAGGTGACAAGGGAGGTGACAACCTCAGTGGGAAGGACAAAGGCTAGGGGGGATACTCTAAAGCAGAGGCTGATGGACCAAAGCGTGGTGGTAGAGAATGACCATAAGTCCTTGATGGGAAGGGCAGGAGTGGTTTTTTTGGGCTCTATAAATGGCAAGGCCTAGGGAGTAAAGCAAAAAATAAGGAGTGCTCAGTAAGGTGGCATCGTAAAGGTGGTTAACGAAGCTCAGATGGAAACTGAATAGATTATGGTCCAGGTTATTGCAAGTAATAAATTGCATCATGAGAACTAGGGCTTCATCGAATGGTTTGGGGAGGTCAGTTCTGAATAGAGTCATCCTATCCCAATTCTGTTTTGAGAAGTAGGAGAGCTCCTCCTCCCAATTGTGCTTGTCTCGATGAATGAACTTCCCATTTTCCTCATGATGCAGACCAGTGACTTTGAACAGGAACTCCCTGGTGACTCTGAAATGCAGCCCTTTCACCTGGACCTCACCTTCGTCCTAGGTGTCCAGGAAGCCCTGGGTGATATCCTCATCAGGCCTAGTAAATTTGCTTAGAAAGGCGGTATACTCCTTGGCATCAGTAAAGACCCTAGCAAACTTTATCAAAGAATGGGTCTTGGGCTCGACATAAATGGCCTTGGGAGTTGACATGGTGTATTCGTAGCTCGCCCAGGGTGGAAAGTGCTAGAAGGAAGTGGGACCAATGAGGGGAGGAGCTCACCAAGAAAATATAGGATGGATGGGGCAAAGAAATGTGAAGGCAACAACCCTTAGGGGGATATAAAGGCACAGGGAGGAAGTTGAATAGGTATCAAGGGAATGCATGCCTCAGGAGTCAGCATCTATGGTGGGGGAAGACATGAGCGGAGAATGACAGGGGTATTGGGATGGATGGTAGGTTTGGCAGTGAGGGGAAAATGGCCTAGGGATGGACTCCACGTGGCATGCTAGCTAAGGTGGCACAGAGGGTTGGTCTTGCATGGGCAGTCGCCATGCATGGGTTGACAATTCAGGCCAATATCAAGGTGTAAAGTCAATAGCATGGCACTGGACTTGAGGTGGCACAGACCCACATGATGTGCTGACTACTAGCCCAACGAGAATGCTGAAAAAAGAAGAGGTTTACGGGCTGTATTTGATGTGGATGTTGAGGAGGGAGACACCTAGCATTGAACACAACTTATTGGTCGCTCTAAAATTACTGTGATCATGGATGTCATTGGGGATTGTCATCATGGAGACAAACACCGAAAGGTCAACTTCCCATGTGCAATTACGCTTGACATGGAGCCAGGTCGTCCAGGCACAGCACCAAAGGAGTATAGGTGTTTGGAATAACATTAGCATTGAGGAGGTCTTAGGACGCTGCTTGCACTAGCCCGATGGAAAAATCCTTGGTCTAGATGTTGAGACCTTTTGAAGAAGTTGCGAGATTGGCCAAAAAATTAGCCACCCTATTTCCTTCTCTGTAGAAGTGGCAGATGGAATGTTGGGGGAGCCACAAAAGGATGGACCAAACCTCTTGGATGATAGTGTAGATGCACCATGAGTTGTCTCCGTTGTTGAGAGTGGCATTAATGATGTTAAGGGAGTTGCCCTCGATGATCACTTTACTAGGGACCTTCTGGAGGGTGAGGACCCCATAGAGTAACATTGTTGCTTCCATAAATTTGTTGGTTTATGTGCCAAGGGCCTCAATGTAAGCCAAGATCAAGGTCCCGAAGTGGTCCTGGATGGCCTCACCAGCTCCTGAGGGGTTGGGGTTGCCCTTGGAGGCACCATCAAAATTGAGTTTGACCCACCTAGGAGGAGGGGCGACCCACCTAGTCGTAGCTCTAGGGGAGGGGGCAGGGGGGGCCTGAAATCCAATGTTGGTGAGGATAGAAGCCTCGCTCGTCTTCCAGGGAGGCCCGCTCAGGGGGAGGGAGTGGGAGTTCTCAAGGGCAAAGGCCATCGCCTTGATCGCCACCGAATGGGGGTTGTGGGCTAGGGAAGAGAAGGCTCACACGTTACACTCAAGCCAAATTTACCAAAGTAGGCAGGGAAGGCAGAACACCCAGAGGGAGCGAAGGGTGGGGTGGACGAAGGGATTGGGCCATTGATAAAAGAGGTCAGTGATGGAGTTGGGGGAACCCACTGAATGGAAAATAGGGTGAGGAGGTGGCCCACAACTTCTACGATAAAGATGCAAGTGAGGAAGAGATGGTTGGTTGATTCCCATCCAACACAGCAAAGGAAGCATCTTTTTGGTATTTGGAAGCCCCTCCTGGCCAGATTCTCAATAGTAAGGATATTATTCTGTATGGCTACCCACATGAAGTAGCTGATCTTAGGGATTAGCTTGTTCGCCCACACCTTATTAACCATGAAATGAGCCTTCACTAGGTGCCTTTGGAGGGCGTAAGTGGATTTTACTAAGAAGTAGCCACTACTAGTACCATGCCAGACACATATTTCCTCCCTCCCGTCGAAAGGGATGATGGTAGTCTCGAGGAGGTGTTGGAGCTTGACAACTTGAAGCGGGTGACGAGGGTTCGAGATGGAACCCTAGGTGCTTTTCTCTTGATTCTTGACCAAGTAGTCTAACACATTAGGCCCTTTGGAGGCTATCAATCCTAGTTTAAGGACTCTGATGTCGCTATCAACACTCAAGGCCTCATATTGGATCCACCTATCCTCCTAGAAGTTGATCTTGGCCCCATCACCAAGGATCCATCGGGTCCCTTTCCTAATAATGTCATTTTTGAGGGTCATGGATTTCTAGAAGGTCAATCCATCTCTAGGCTAGAAGTTGCTAAGGAAAGGGTGCTGATGGAGATATTTCCTACGCATAATACTGACCCATTCATCCAGAGCATTCATGAACACCTTCCACGCTTGCTTGGCTAGAAGGGCTTTGTTCATGAGGGGAACCTTCCTAAGCCCGATCCCTCCCTCCTCTTTGTGGTTGTAGACAAAGGTCTAGGAGACTAGGGGAATCCTCTTCTTGTCTTCGCTGCCATACCACAAAAATTATTTCTAGATTTGCTCAATGTGGGCAGCAATTGAGGCTGGGATTTTTAAGATAGACATGAAGTACACCATAATGTTTTGGAGGACAGCGGACATAAGGGTGGCCCTACCCACCTAGGAGAGGAGGTGACCCTTCCAAGAGGCCAACTTCTATTGCATCCACTCGATCAACCCACTCCATAGGGCCTTAGAATAAAACCTTGTGAACATGGGTAGCCCGACGTAGGTGGAGGGAAGGGTTTCAGGGGTGCAACCCAAGATCCACCCAATTCGAGATTGCCTAGCAGGGGGGTGTGAATAAAATATATTTTTCTTTTACAAAGATTGATATTATATCCAATCATCTCTTCATACATGATCAAGATTTTCTTGATGACCTTGGCTTGAGGGATGGACGCAGAGGTGGCAAAAATGGTGTCATCCACAAATTGCTGGTGGGACACTAGGGGCAGCTCAGGCATAGGCCTGATGCCAGATATGAGGCCACAGGAAGCAGTACTCAAGAAGGTGCAGCCTAGGGCCTCAACCAAGATGATGAAAAGAAT
>JAQPPZ010006634.1:0-10211 GCA_028583015.1 Wollemia nobilis | reverse complement strand
GCATAGAATGAACGTGGACTAATTGTTGACACTTTTTGTCACATTATACAAGGGGTAGAAGAATAGTAGAATTTTCGTATAATATTCTTTTTTTTTTATTGAAAGTTTTTCTTTTAAGTTGCAACAATTTTGACTCTCCCTATCATAGAATGAAGAAGAAAGAGCTTCGCTACCAAACAGGCCGAGGAAAATAGCTTCACCAAAAGAAAATAAGGAGAATGTGAAAAGAGCTTCGGGCCCAAAGCACTTCAAATCACTACTTCGGGCAAAAAACTTGCGAAGTAATTTCGCCGAAGAAAATACAAAGATGATGCTTCGCACCCGAGACATTTTCGGCAGCCGCTTTGGGCGAAAGTTTTGCGAAGCAGTATCCAAATGACTTCGTCGAAGGAGGAGAGCATAATCCAAATCAACCAAGGTAAGGAAACTACTTCGGGCCCGAAGTATTTTTGACACCTACTTCGGCCAGTTTTCACCCGAAGTAGTGGTGCCCGAAGCAAAATGACAATGTGTTGGAAACAGAGAAATGCCTCGGGAGGATATTCCCCGAACCGCAGTTTTGAGAAAGAGTCGGGTTGAAACATTTTCCAACCGATGCATTTTTTCCAGCAGAAGGATAAAGAGCCTCATTTCAAAGATGAAACCCGCTCGACAGTCAACATCCCCGAAGTAGTTCCTGCGAAGCATTATTTTGTGAAGAACAAATCAAGGAGAAACTACTTTGGCCCAAGGCTTTGGCGAGGCGGGTATGTAGCGAAGCACTTTTTGGGCCCACGTTCCAAGGCGGGAAGCTTCCCAAGGTAATCAAAATCCCCTTATAAGTACCCCTTTCTTGCCCGATAAGTCCGTTGACCATTCTTGGCAAACAAAAGGGACATAACAGTCCTCGAAGTAAAAATTGTCGGGCGTAACGATCACTCAAACACAACATCCAAAAGCCAGGGACACTCGAGTGGCACATTAAATGAATATTTCCACGGTTGACCCGGTCATAGTTACCAGTTTTGGCAACCGATTTGAAAACTCAGTCGTAGCAGCCTCGAGGAGCCGATTTCTTAGGGCCCAAGGGTGTACTCTGCCATTTTTGTAATAATGATTCAGAGGGTCGGGTCCTCTATAAAAACCTAGGCTTTGCAATGTAAAAGGGGGGGGAATTTTCTACTAGAAAGCTATTGTAACTTGATGTCCTGCATCTAATACTAAAGATTTTTGTACTCCATTTCTCTCTTTTATGCTACCTTTTGTGCTTAATTCTTTTGTCTATCTGCATTCGTATACTGAGACTCTGAATCTTGAATCCGGTGTGTGATTGGGGACTATACCCTAAAATTCACCCTGAAGGATACATAGGAGAGGAAAAATGTCCCTGTTGCCTTCTTTTATGTTGCCTGGTGGATTGTAGTTTTTGTTTTTCCCTCGTATTAATCGCTGTTACTCTGAACCCTAAATTCTAGTGAGAGAGAGACGAGAACCCTGTGAACCCATCCAGAGGATACATAGGAAGGTCGAAACTGCGTTTCCTTCATCTATTCTAGGTGTTCTTTGCTGCTATTCGAGTTATTAGTGAGTGATCATGATTCCTGTTCTTCCCCACCTTGAATCATCAATCTCTAACCCTTACCCCTTTTTATTTCTTTCTCTAACCCGAACTCATTTTATCTCTTTCTTGCACTCTTATCTCAAACCCCAAAAGTAGATTAGTATAGGAGCCGGCATTTCTTCGAAGATCGGCATGAGGGGCATCTCTTCCTCTCGGCCTTTCAATGTTGGTCGTAGGTCCAGGGCACGCAAACCCACCGAAAGTCCTTTCCAATGTAGATTTAATGACCAATAGTTTTTGGCACGCTCGATGGGACCCAAGGTCCCATATTTGAGAAAATTTCTAGCCCGTCTTCACCGGAGCCAGTAGTTCTAATAGCTTCCTGGTGAGATCCGATCAGTCTCATATTTTGAGTAGTAGTGAGAATCGATGCCCTCATTACCGAAAGACTCTTAGCATCTGGTGACTTTGTTTTACCCAAGAATCTCTGAAGTCATGGAGACCAATACCTAAACCTGGTTTTCATAACCAGGAGCCCCCATGTTTTGAGAAGGTCCAAGTTCGGTGAATCTCTGGCCTGTCTTCATCTAATAAAATCACCTGGCGACTCGATTGAGCTGAAGATCCAAATTTCTTGGTCGTAGGCACATTTCAAATCTGAAAGAAGATATCCCAGAGGAATCAAGGTTCGGTGAGCAGCCTTGACCTCATAGGCAAAGAAAGAATTTCCACCTAACAACTCTAACTCAGCGACGACAACTGCAATTTCCACTGGCTACTATCGTAATGGCTAAGAGAATCTTTCCTAGCTAGAATGATTCAGGCCCCCTGAATATCCAAAGCTGCCACAAGATTCCCAAAAGCGCCTGGAAATCATTAACGAAATATAGCGGCATCACGGGAATGGCCCGAGAGCACCTTGAATATGTTGTCGATTTAGTGACCCTCCATGACATTAACCATGAATATGTCATGATCAGACTTCTTGTTCTATCTCTGGAAGGAAGGGCACTGCGGTGGTACAGATTGCTCAGGCCCAAGAGCATCTGCTCATGGGATGACTTAGCGGGTGCATTGATCAAAATGTTCGATGGCTCTCAGGACCCCTTCCATCTCTTTGCATACCTCTCCACCATCAAGAGAGCACCTTCGGAAGGTATCACAGACTTTAATGTTCAATTTTGCAAAAGTTGGAAGAGAATCCCGTCGGAGATCCAACCGACACCCGTCCAAGCCCATATCTTCTATGTTTGGGCCTTCCACCCAGACGTAAGCCTCATTATACTACAATCGAGGGAATGAAGGTTCCCTCAAATATTTGAGGAGGCAATATGAGCGAAATAGCTTTTGCTCCTATCGGGAAAGTGGCAGTGGAAAGAAACTTCGTCGCTTCCCCCGATAATTACAGCTCCTATCCCACCAATGCAATACTCATCATGGGGCATTCCTCACGCTGAGCCGAGGCCTGAGATGCAATCATTTGGAGCTCAGGAGGCGGACCTCATACTAGCCCAATAATGGGAGTACGCGAGCACGGCCCGCCTAATGAACAACATGGCGGCTCACGATCTCCATCAAGAGGTGAACCGAGGAGAGAAGTAGACTCGAGTGGTAGAACCCAAGAACAAAGAGGGCACATTTTTGCATCCTTTTTGTATCCCAAGAGATGGTATGCAAGTGTTCCGCCAAAGCTCATCAAGCCTATCTGATTCAGAGGATGAGTCCGAAGGGACTCTGGAGGACTACTCTTCAGTAGAGGAACCTTGTTACCATATCAATGGGGTGGAAGAACCTGTACCCAACCTTCATTTCAAAGAATCCAAAGAATTCTGGCATTGGGTCTGGTATTGGTTCCGGCTATCCCTAAGACCAATGCCCCAAGAAGGCTTTCAAGTGGCAAACTTCTTCGCTAATAATCTGGGCACTGGCGAAAATGAAAATCGGCTGTGTTGCTTCCTATTCGCAGCATGGGCAACTTCAGGCAGAAATGATCCGAGCTTCGAGGGTCAGCTAAAGTTTAACCTGATCTGGTCGGGTCACTATAGGTTTACCGAATAATTCCCCGAAGCTGAGTTCATGGTGGCGGCAGGCCTATTATGCCGCAAGCTTGTGAATAGTGTAAATAGCTCGGTTGATAAATAAAATGTTGTAAAATATCAAGTCGAGTTTTACTTCAGCAGCTCAAAAAAAAAACTCCTTCGGGAACTTGGTTCGTGAAGTAGTGGATGCAAAGTGGTTCACAATGAAGTACAATTAGCCAAGCAGGGTCCCAACTAAGGTATGAAAGATGCTCGCCTAAGGAAAATATGAGCGAGCTACTTTTTAAAATGGAAACAAGCTTTAGGCCCAAAGCATAAAAGGGTTCACCATGAAGTATGTCAGCTCCGATTTCAGCTTCGCTAACCCAAAGATGCACAAGGCAGAAGCATTTATTGCACACCTAGAGGAGCGTGTCGACAGATGCCCATAAAAGGCATCCAAAATAGGCAAAGTAAATGAAAAGGCATCGGGTACATCCTTAGGGGATTCGACTTAGAGAAAATTTTGCCCTTAGGTACTAGGTGGCGGCCGGTTACGTTCCCAAAGTAGCCATAATCATCATAATGCATGGCCCTATGTACTATGCCATCGTGGGGCCAATCCGATGAACCGATGATCTCTCAGGTGAGAAGTGCAGGATTAATTGTGGCATAAGCCATAAATGTGGGTAGTTGTCTTTGGCGGCTATATAACGTAGACTCCAAGCAGCTAAGAGGATTACCCATTCAATGACTCATACAGACCCCACTACCAACCTGCAATTTTTTTTTTTCCACTTCGCACTCTGAAGCTTCAGTGCCAAGTTTTCTCCATACTACAAATCCTGTCGCCCTAAGCATCAACAATGGGCAAGGAAAGTTTTGAGGAAAAGGAAAAAGAACCAGAAGTAGTGGCCCCCGAGAAGCTAAGGGTAAAAGGCCATGAGAAGAGGCCGAAGCCAAAGCCCGTTGATTCGGGCCTCCACCCAGATAAGCGCATCTTGGAAGAAAGGGGGGATCCTGAGGACGAGCAACCTCTAGAACCACCAGACGACAGGTGGGAAAGAATTATGGATACAGAGCTATCCAGGAGTGTAGCCAAACTCAGGAGCACCATCGATCTCATGAGAAGTAGGCTCCCGACAGAAAGCATAAAAGCTGCCACGTACTACTCCCAGATCTACTGGTATCTGGTGCCCCCACGCACCATTGCCCTGAGTTGATCCATGCCATCACGCAAAATTACCAGCCCACCACCAGATAGGTGTTAGACGCATCTGGCCAAAAGTTATTTTCAATTTTGAAAGAAGATGTACAGGCAGCTTTTGCGCCACAGCAGGGCCCACCCGAAGGATGTATGGTTTGCAACGTCGTTTTGAGCGAACAAATGGGGAGGTTCACGTCTGTTGGCTACATGATCAATTTTTTGTAGCATAGCCTCAAAAGCGGGCTTCCTTCGGGAAAACTACCCCAAATGCCCCTTCCCTTGGAAGCTTTTAAAAATTTCGACCTCTTCTCCATCATTGCATGGGTGGCAGGCCTATCTACCAACGCTTTGGTATACCCATGGCAGGTGTCCCTGGTCGAATGCATTTCTAGAGGGGAGTTCAATGCCCCCGACAATTCGAGACCCGGTTCCAACCCAGTCTTTGTCGACTGGGCAGAATGGGTGGCCAGGGGCTTGCATGCGCAACTCACCAGCATGAAGAATGCTAGGACCAGCCAGCGCTTCGCGCCCTGCTCCTTTCTTGTTTGGTTACTTTTCTTTCATGTACATAATAATTTTCCTCATGTTGCCATTATGGCAAGTGGCAAGGATGGAAGTCCTTTGCCCGTATATCAGTGGACTCCCCTACTATGGAGATCGGAGTCCTACTATTCCTTTAATCAACAATTCTTGGGACCCGCCATGCACATGTTGATAGGATCCTCCCCACGAGTTCCCCTTGGCTTGAGAAACAAAGTGGTCTAGGAGAAAATGGGAGATATTTTCCGAATAACATAGGGGCTGGTGATTTGCATCTTTGGCTTCATAGGGAAGCCCTTCTTACTGCCAGTTTACCCCTCTGAGTATCAATTCATGTTGGAAGTCACTAGGCAGAGCGATGCGACTAATGCCATCTATGGTAAGGGTCAGAAATGGGCTCACACTTGTGACTTCCCTCTCAGGATAGGAGTTATCAAAGTGTTCACCCTGAATCAGAACGTCTTCTTGGAAGAAAATCTTGCCAAGTTTGGCCTTCTCCAAATTCTCCAGCAATGGCTATATGATCCTTTGGGAGTAATGAGGGACCATATACGGGTCAAGAGCTTCCATGTTTGCCCCTATCCAGAAATTGTGAAACAAAGGAATAATCCTCGGGGAAAGGATCTGGAATGGCATCTGGAGAGGATGGAAGCCTTATCTCCCTAGCACGAATTCTACCCAATGGAGGTCGCATATGACCTAGATCGGCATTCACTCCCGAGCCCCAACTCCACCTTCTGGAGGAAAGTGAAAGATGACTTGAAGGAGGGAGTAAAATATTGGGATGCGGCTCAACTGAGAGAATGGTGGATAATGAGGGTCCACCGGTAGAAAACGAGCTCTTATGGATTCTTGGCAACGGACAAGGACTTCACAAAAATTTATGAAGCCAACATTGGAAAATGTAAGCCTTCATCCTTCGCCACCCTCATCCCTCTAGCTATCCCAGGTTTAGGTGAAATCCCAAAAAGAGATGATACTACTTCGGGGAAGGAAAAATAGGAAAGGGCCCAAGCTTCACTTCCAAGATCACCTCAAGGGCCTGTAGGAGGCCACGACTCGGGCACTGAAGGGTCGAAACAACCGCTGGTAAGGAGGAAAAGGAAGAAGCAAGAACAGACCCTGGCACCCCCAAAGCACCCAAAGCGACCTCGCACAGGACTTGTAAGCCCCTCCACTAGGTGACTAATATCAGACCCATCCAAATCAAGTGCCGAGGTTGCAGCCTTGCCAAGTGCCAAAACCAAGAAAGAACAAGATGCGGTTGCACCAAAAGTCACCACTGCCATAATTCCAGGAGGGCACGTAGGTACGCATTCTCCACCCCTTTCCCTAGCCTCACATTTTTGTCATAACCACAGCTGAGAGTTCTCACCAGTTTCCCTTGCCTAGCCCATCGCTCCATCACACGTCACCTACCACTGGTCCGGCCTCACCTCACGATCGTGATGAGGGTAAGACCATTTCAATGCCAAGTCCCACCCCCCAATCCCTTGTTTCATGTGAGGAAGCCCCGATTGCCAAAATTCCCACCACATCCATCATCGAGCCTTCTGGTGAGGCATCCCCTGCACATTCTTTATATTTATTTACTCCCTCAACTGGAGATCTAGCCTTTTCTAAATCAGAGATGTCCTTAATTAAGGACCGCCCCCTTGCTGAGAAGCTATTCCAAGCATGGCAAAACACTAAGCAAATACTAAATGAGGCAAGGAATAGATGAGGGCACTCGATGACATTAGTTGAAAAATGCACCGTTTTTTATTTAGAGGCCGAAAAGGTGCATAAAATCAAGAAGGTCCCCAAGGTACAAAAGCCTCTGGATGAAATGACTCTAGTAGACTACGATTACCAAGAGACACCTAAGGACCTAGAACACTTGAATGTTGATAATGAATCGGCATCCATGCATGTCCGAATTGAGACCTTTAGGGCTCATGCAGTTATTGCCAACCAATGCAGGATTGAGGCCGAGGCCGCCAATGTTAAGCTAGAGGAAGATTTGGCAAGGGTCCGCTCCAAGTTGGTAGAGGTCGAGGAGCAGTGCAAGGCCATGAAGAAGGAGACGTTCAACCTAAAGTAGCAGGTTCAATAGCTCCAGGCTATAGCCAAGAGCCAAGCATAGAAGTAGACCGAGAGTGATCTGAAGGCTAGGAAGCTTGAGGATAAAATCACATAGATGCAAGCTCTATTGTATGCAAAAGAGGATCTAACACTGTTTGATAGGGCTAGAATTAAGGAGATTCGTGCACACCTACTAAAAAATATTTGGCCTCGGTGCGCCAGTGCTTTTTCAATTTTGGCGTATGTCACCGAAGCACGACAGGCTATTGCCGAGGGAGGGTTAGTCATAGACGAGGTCACATAAAAAGCCAATATCTGACTCAAGCTAGTGTTCGACATCCAGAATGCTAGATATCAGGACCTCGCAGTCACTACAATGACCCAGATAGCTAGGGACTGGTCCACAGCCTAGGCCACGGTTCGCACTTTTTTCTCCAAGGTGCAAAAAGCTCAGAAAGCCAAAAGCCTCCAGGACATTTTTGATAATGAGCAATGCACATCAATGAATTATTTTTAGGACCTTTCTTCCTTGGGTTTCCTGAGTTTCATGGACGATGATGGAAATCTTCTCAACAAGGATGACCTCAAACCAGTCTGGCTGCAGTTCGAGAATGATGTCTTGGAGATCGATGGCTGGGAAGAACCAATCATAGAAGGGCAGGTGACATATTTCATCTTGAGATACTGTAAGATCAAGGCTTTCCTAAACGATCTGTCCACTAAGGCCAAACATGCTGACATCAGGCAAATTGATCGATTTTGAGTTTTGGTAAAGGCATTACAAGATCAAGAACCATTACAAAAGGGTGCCTGGACTCATGTCCGAAGAACAATGAAATGCATCCGTGAGCGCCTCAAACCATCTCCACAGCCAGAGGCCATGCTCGAAGAAGAAGAAGGAGAAGAACAAGAAGAGGAATAGACTGCAGAAGCAGGGTCTGGGGAAGACCAATGACTCCGTAGCCCAATGAATCAGGACTAAAGGGTTCTTTTGCCAAGACAAGCTCGTCACCCCACGAGCCGCCAAGAATGTTGACACTTTTTGTCACATTATACAAGGGGTAGAAGAATAGTAGAATTTTCGTATAATATTCTTTTTTTTTTATTGAAAGTTTTTCTTTTAAGTTACAGCAATTTTGACTCTCCCTATCATAGAATGAAGAAGAAAGAGCTTCGCTACCAAACAGGCCGAGGAAAATAGCTTTGCCAAAAGAAAAGAAGGAGAATGTGAAAAGAGCTTCGGGCCCGAAGCACTTCAAATCACTACTTCAGGCAAAAAACTTGCGAAGTAATTTCATCGAAGAAAATACAAAGATGATGCTTCGCACCCGAGACGTTTTCGGCAGCCACTTCAGGCGAAAGTTTTGTGAAGCAGTATCCAAACGACTTCGTCGAAGGAGGAGAGCATAATCCAAATCAACCAAGGTAAGGAAACTACTTCGAGCCCAAAGTATTTCCGACACCTACTTCGGCCAGTTTTCACCCGAAGTAGTGGTTCCCGAAGCAAAATGACAATGTTTCAAAAACAGAGAAATTCCTCGGGAGGATATTCCCCGAACCGTAGTTTTGAGAAAGAGTCGGGCCAAAATTTTTTCCAACCGAAGCAGTTTTTCCAGCAAAAGGATAAAGACCCTCATTTCAAAGATGAAACCCACTTGGTAGTCAACATCCCCGAAGTAGTTCCTGTGAAGCATTATTTTGTGAAGAACAAATAAAGGAGAAACTACTTCGGCCCAAGGCTTTGGCAAGGTGGGTATGTAGCGAAGCACTTTTTGGGCCCACATTCCAAGGTAGGCAGCTTCCCAAGGTAATCAAAAGCCCCTTATAAGTACCCCTTTCTTGCCCAATAAGTCTGCTGACCATTCTTCGCAAAAAAAAGGGATGTAACAGTCCTCGAAGTAAAAACCAGCGGGCGTAATGATCACTCAAGCATGGCATATAGAAGCCAGGGACACTCGAGTGGCACATTAAATGAATATTTCCACGGTTGACCCAGCCACAGTTGCTAGTTTTGGCAACCGATTTGAAAACTCAATCGCAGCAGCCGCGAGGAGCCGATTTCTCAGGGCCCGAGGGTGTACTCCGTCGTTTTTTTAATAATGATTCAGAGGGTCAGGTCCTCTATAAAAACCTAGGCTTTGCAATGTAAAATGGGGGGGAAATTTCTACTAGAAAGCTACTGTAACTTGATGTCCTACGTCTAATACTAAATATTTTTGTACTCCATTTCTCTCTTTTATGCTGCCTTTTGTGCTTAATTCTTTTGTCTGTCTACATTCGTATACTAAGACTCTAAATCCTAAATCCGATGTGCGATTGGGGACTGTACCCTAAAATTTGCCTTGAAGGATACATAGGAGAGGAAAAACATCCCTGTTGCCTTCTTTTATGCTGCCTAGTGGATCACGGTTTCTGTTATTCCCTCGTCTTAATCACTGTTACTCTGAACCCTAAATTCTAGCGAGAAAGAGAGGAGAACCCTGTGAACCCGTCCAAAGGATACATAGGAAGGTTGTCACTGCATTTCCTTTGTCTATTCTAGGTGTTCTTTGCTGCTATTCGAGTTATTAGTGAGTGATCATTCTTCCTGTTCTTCCCCACCTTGAATCATCAATCTCTAACCCTTACCCCTTTTTATTTCTTTCTCTAACCCGAACTCCTTTTATCTCTTTCCTGCACTCTTATCTCAAACCCCAAAAGTAGATTAGTATAGGAGCCAGCATTTCTCTAGAGATCGACACGAGGGGCATCTCTTCCTCTTGGCCTTTCAATGTTGGTCGCAGGTCCAAGGCATGCAAACCCATCGAAAGTCCTTTCCTGTGTGGATTTGATGACCAACACT
>JAQPPZ010006633.1:0-10899 GCA_028583015.1 Wollemia nobilis | reverse complement strand
TTTTCAAAGAATCATCATCCTTTGATTCTTTTATAACATAAATAAATTCACTAAATATTTTTGGAAGAGATCTTAAGACCTTATCACAAACATCTGATTCATACACCTTAAGTCCAAGTCCTTGCATGGCATAAACAACCTCATATATCTGAAGTAGATAGGTACTAATGTTTAACTCATCCTTCATTATTAATCCTTCAAATTGTGCTTTGAGATTTTGAATATTTGCCTTTTGACATTTTTATCTCCCTCATATATACTTTGCAACTTATCCCAAATTCATTTTGCATCTTGACAATGCATAACTTTTATGGACTATGTTCCATGAAAACCTCTCAAAATTGCATTCATTACTTTTGAATTGTAATGTTGTAGAAGCTTACCTTCCTTATCTATAGGTGGATCAACTAAGGGGTCATATCCATTTTCAACTGCTTCCCAAATTTCATTGCCAAGTGCCATCAGGTAAATCTTCATTCTCATACTCCAATATATATAATCACTTCTATAAAATACTAGTGCTAAATTATCTGATGATCCATTCTTAGAATCCATTGTGTTCTTATAAGATTTTCCTTCAGGCTATTAAACTCTTTCGAAGGAACCTACTCTGATACCAATTGAAGAACACAAGCTTATACTGAGAGGGGGGTGAACAATATAAGACCACTTTTTACTTTTCTTTCCCAATCAATATTATGCAATGTATAGATAGCAATATCAATAGTAGTAATCAAAGCAATGCACAAATCACCACACACAATAGAGACACCAAAATTTACGTGGTTCACCCAATGTGGGCTACTCCACGAAGAAAATATTTCACTAAAATTTTCTCAATCAATCTCTTGGGAATCCTTTCCCTATTACAATGTTTATGGACCTCTATCCAAAGGAGACACCAATCCCCTAAATCAAGTTAGTGGATCTCTATCCATAGGAGACACCAATATCCTAACTTTGCTCTGGCTGGTGATCCTCTAGAAGACCTCTACCTCCACTACCCTTAGCAAATGGAACTCTATCCATAGAAGACACTTGTCTTCCCTACTCTGGCTGGAGATCTCTATCCTCAACTCTGTCACCTCCAAAGCTCTATCTCAAATTTGTACTAAACACAGTCCTTCGGTCTAGCACAAATCTATCCTC
Source organism: Wollemia nobilis (assembly GCA_028583015.1). NCBI lineage: Eukaryota > Viridiplantae > Streptophyta > Pinopsida > Araucariales > Araucariaceae > Wollemia > Wollemia nobilis. The sequence continues at coordinate 9,750 of JAQPPZ010006633.1, read as the reverse complement.
AATCTCTATCTCTGGTCTGGCACAAACCTGTCCTCAAATCTGCACCAAAATCTATCCTTGAATCTGTACTAAACATAGTCCTTCGGTCTAGCACAAATATATCCTCAATATCTATCCTCAAGCCTTAACTCAAAGCTTGAATCAATCTCAAATCAACTCTATTGGATCTGCCCCAAACCTTAACTCAAGGTTTGAACAAATCAATCAATCAACTCTGCTCTCAAGTCTTCTCAAAGACTTGTCTCAAATATGCCTTGTAAGCTTCCACAAAAGCTCACACCAATATGTCCACAAGTCCTCTCTAGAACTTGTTCAATCTGCTCAATAAGTTCTCACAAGAACTTATCCAAATCTGCTCTCAATATGTATTGTAAGCTTCCACAAAAGCTTACCCAAATCTGTCCACAAGTCTTCTCAAAGACTTACCTCAAATATGCTCAACAAGTCCACACTAGAACTTGTCCAATCTCATAGAAACATAAAGAGAATTGTTAGAGACTCAATATGCTCTATACTCATCACAATGCTCAATCACTTTCAATCACTCTTTCAAAAACATACAGAGAATTTTTAGAGACTCAATATGCTTCACATTCACCTCAATGCTCAAACACTTTCTCAAATCAATTCAGAATATAGAATAGTTTGTTTTATGGAACTTGAACAATCACTTCACACATCCACTTGACTAGGCTCAACCAACTCTACTCAACCAATCACTCAATGAAACAATCCTTCCTTACAAACCCTAGTCCAAGTATATAAACACTTACTCAAAATGTTTCCAACAATGCTTATCAACCAATCTCACATAACAATGATACTCATGTTCTTTTCAAACCCTAGTTCAAGTTCTTCACTTAATCAATGGCTTCAACAACAATGCTTATAAAACAAGGTTTCAACAACAACTCTTTATTCCAGAAAACCTTGAAGCATTAACTCAACACACTCAATAAGGAAACCCTAACCAAGTCCTTTTCACTCCAAACTTATTTTCTAGAAAACCAACCAATCAACTCAATTATGGAAGAATGTTCTCATACCTTTTTCTTGATGATGAAGGAACCTCAAAAATTTGCCACAACCACAAACACTTCTTTGCCAAGCTTAAAGAAGTTAGAAGATACTAAACTCTCTCAAAGATACAATGCAAATATCAAAACATTCATACACCTTATTACTCCATCTTGAAGAAAGCATTCATCAACATATACAAAAATCAATTGACCAATTACACCTTATGATCTCCCAATAATATTGACCACTTAGAAATAATGTCAACAATATCACCTTCAAATAAGAAATCCTCTCAAATTAATCAACCTTCAATTCACCCTTTTGATAAATCAAGAATGTCAAAATAACTTTATTTAAAATAAAGTTTAACCCCTTATATCTCCTTTTAATCAAAAATTAATAATTAAATTAAGCCCCTTTTCATAACCCCTTATAGCTCCCTAACCTTATGCTTATACCTTAGGCTTAATAAAATTAAAACAAAAATTATTTACCTCTGCCTTAGGTGAGACTCGAACCCTCGACGCTGCCTCCTCGTGCATCCTAGCCGCGGCCTCGGTTGCCACAAGCTCTAAGCGCTCATTTGAAACCAAAGGAGCACCACGTGCTCTATACTCCCTTCGCTGGCGCCAAGTCAAAAAAATGTGCGAGCTTCAACACTGCCAAAACACTCCCACCGTGATTCGAACATGGGTCTCTCTCTCTACCCAAGCGCCTTAACTCTCAACCACTTGCCACTAGGCCACGCTACCTAGTTGGATGGGGGTTCACCACCCTCGTTGGCTTTACCCTATTCACTGGCACCCAAACCAATTGTCGTCTTCTTCCTTCCTGCGGTCTTCGACTCATGAATTGCTTGCTCGATTATTCTCCGATTCGAATGATGCCTTGGTAAATGCCATTAAGGCATATATTTATACACATGCCTCCCTTCTCATTGACGTCGATGCAATTCGATTTTTGCAACCCTAACCTTAGGGTATTTAATATTTAATTAATAATAACATTATTATTATTATTAATTTATATATAACTTAATAACCATAGGTTAATTAAATTAAAATATAAATTAATATAATGAAATTATAAATTAAATATAATTCATCTAACCAATTGGTTTTAAATAAAAACCATTTATTTTTCCATCATGGGTTTTAATAAAAACCATTTATTTTTGCCATGCATAATATTACAAGGAATATTATGATGTCTTTTCCATTGCTCCTTTTGACCTTTCGACGTCAGTGGTGGTTCACTTCTTGGCATCAATGACAACTTCATGCCTTGACATCACTCAACAATGACAACTTCATATCTTGACATCAATGACAACTCTTATGGACTCAAAATGTCCAAAAATTTCCCCCTTTGTCATTGATGGCAACCCAATAACTTTTCAACAACTTGTTACCAATTTATTGACCTTTCCATTTTACCCCCCCTAGAAAATTGCTTCCCCTCGCTCAATGTTCTTTTCAAATCTCTCCTCTTTACTCAAATACCAAATCTCTCCCCCTTACTCAAATCTCTATCCCTTTAACATAAATGGAAAATAGTCACCTTTTGGGGCTCGAGGATAAGAATGAGTCTCTTATCTTAGCCCCTCCCCCACCTCCTCTTGAGGTGGGGATGGGAGTATTTCTACTTCCAACAAGCACTGGTCTTTATCTTTATCCTCTTTTCTTCTTATTTGATCCTTCTATTTTCTCTGATTGTTCCTTTCCATGTCCATGTTCCTATCCATGTCCATTTTCTTGTCCTTGTTCCTGTTCTTGTTCTTGTTCATATTCATATCCATGTTCCTTTTCTTATTCCTGTTCATATCCATATCCCTTTTTCTGTTCCTATTCCTGTTACTGTTCATATTTGATTATGGAATGTCTGCTCTACACCACTTAGCTATGTGATCATCATTATTGCACTTATAACACTTAATGTTATTATTCCTTGGAGGTGCAAATATCTTAGGATTTCTCCTAGTGAAGCCATATCCTCTTCTATCATGAACCCTGCAATTCATTGCCTTGTGACAAAACTGATTACATGAGTAGAAATACCCATGGAAAAGTTATTTGTTCCCATATTCTTGTCTTTCATGTGTCATGCACTGTGAAGCCATGTTCCCAAGCTTATGACATGAAAAACATCTTCCATTGAATCTTCCTTGTCTTGACCTCATTGGTCTCCTATTTTTATTGTTGTTCCATCTATTTCTTCTTTGTGCATTGTTCCTGTTCTTGTTGAAATTTTTGTTGTCCAACTCATCCTTAGAAGTATCACTTTGTCTTACACTGTCTTCTTTTGAAGTTTCTTCTTCTTCAAAACTTGAGATTGACTTCTCCTCTTGTTTCTCTTGAGCCTGTTTAAAACCAAGACCTATTTTGTTTTTTGACCTTCTTTATACCTTGATCATGTTATCCATGAGCTTTGAACTATTTTCAAACTTGTGTAGCTTACTCTTAGAGTTTTCTAAATCTTCCCTTAGTAGAACCACTTCTTGTTCTAAATTTTCACATTCCAATATCTTTGCTTCTAACTTATCCTTGAACTTCTTTGTCTTAGCCTTTGATTTGTCTAGATCCTCTATAAGCATTCTTCTCTCTTCATCACATTCTTGAAACTGAAATTCAAGTTTAGAGTTTTACTTTTTTACCTTCTTTAATATTTCAAGAGCATAAATAAGTTCTCCCTTAATATCATATACTTCTTTATCTGAATATTCCTCTATTTATTTACCTTTGTTCACATATTCATCTTCTTTTGACTTGTCTTCTATAGGATACCTTTCTTCTTTCTCTAGAGCTATTAGAATATTCTCTTTTGATCCTTCAAGTGTATCTTCATATTCATCATCACTAAAACTGAAACCATTTCTTGTACAACTATCTTCAAGATTTCCAAAGTTACCACATCTAAAGCACTTGAGAATTATTGGAGTCCTTTTCTTAACTTATTCTTTTTCTTCAATCATAAATAGGACTTTATCTCTATCATTGTCTGAAAAACTAGCATCACTATCACTTGACTACTTACTTGCCTTGTCTGCATAGTAGCTCCTCTTTTGTCTTTGAAAGAACTTCTTTCCTGGTCTACTTTGTCCATCCTTGCTTTTCTTTTGATGCCTGTATATTTTTGATTCTCTGTTCTTGTGATCCTATTTTTCTTCATCATTTTTATTTTTGGCTTCTTGATAATGAGTTGCATAGTGACTATACTTTCCACAATTGAAACATTTAACAAATTTTATGTCTCTAGATCTTCTAGAATCCTTATCCCTTTTACCATAATTAGCTTCTTCATCACTACATGACTCATTGCTTGATTCTAACTTTTTACCCTTTGTCTTCTTAATTTTTTTGAATGTTGCTTCTTTCTGGGGATTAGGTTCCTCTTTTGTTCTTAACTCAAATGTTGTAAGAATACCAAACAACATATCTCTTGTCAAAGAATCACCATCCTTTGATTCTTCTATAGCAGAAATATTTTCACTAAATATTTTTTAAAGAGATCTTAAGACCTTATCACAAACATCTGATTCATCAACCTTAAGTCCAAGTCCTTACATGGCATTAACAACCTCATCTATCCGAAGTAGATAGGTACTAATGTTTTCCTCATCCTTTATTCTTAATTCTTCAAATTGTGCTTTGATATTTCAAATCTTTGTTGATTTAATAGTGAACTGCTCATTTTTCGTAGGAGCCCAGGTCACTTGATCTTCCTTGGGTCTCATGGGGATAAACTGTTTCTTGAGAATATTACAAAGATCATTTTATTCTGCTTGAAATTATTAAATCCTTATTTGTTTCCATTTCATTCTACCTCTGTCCTCAACCATATAATCGAAGAATTTTTTTCCAATGAGTTCTTTCATGATATCTTTGATTTGGGCTAAGTTAGGATATTGCATTAGTGGTTCGTCCTTAGCCCACCTATCATTCCAACAATTTATCCTCTCAAAATTACCTAAAACTCATCTTAAACATTTTTTTATGATTTCCTTACAATTGAGAATTGCTTTCCAAAAAGCAAAACCTCTGATTGGAACTGAGTCACTTAGGAATTCCATATTTTGAAGATACTTTCATTTAATTATAGCTGTCCATTCATTTTCTTCACTAGAAATGAGGTGCCACGCCTGATTAGCTAGTAAAGCTAAATAAATATGATCAATTCTCCTCAGACCTAAGCCCCCATTTTCCTTGGGTCTACACACTTTGGTCCATCCTACAAGGTGTATCCTTTTTTTATCCTTTGATCTAGTCCATAAAAATTATTTTTGGAGTTTCTCAATTTTCTGGAAAACCTTCATAGGGGCTTTGAAAATGGAGAGGAAATATACTGGAATGCTCTGAAGAGAGGCCTTAGTGAGGGTCAACTTTCGTGCTTGAGATAGAAGATGACCTTTCCATACAACAAGTTTTTTTTTTTAATTCTTTCAATAATCCTGTCCTACATTGACTCTCTCGGAGAACCAATGAAAAGAGGGAGACCAAGATACGAAGTGGGGAGGTTTGCTATATCACACCCTAAAATTTCCACAATCCTTACTTGCCTCTGAATGGGGGTGTTCAAGAAATATAACTTGCTTTTATTGAAATTAAATTTCTAACCAACAACGTCCTCGTAGAGTTGTAGGATGTATTTAATTATTTTTACCTCAACCACCGATGCCTTAGTCAATAGAAGGGTATCATCGATGAATTGTTGGTGAGAAACAACCCTAGTGAGAGATGTTGCCTTGATTCCTGATATTAGCCTTGAACTGCAAGCATTTTTGATGGTTCTACCTAAAGCTTTTGCCATAATAATGAATAACATGGGGCTGACAGGGTCCCCCTGCTGAATTCCTATACGATTTTGAAAGTAACCATTAGTTGTTCCATTAACTAGAATTGAGAACCATGCTTTAAAAATGCATTAAATGATCAAATTAACCCATTGGTGGTGAAAACCAAACTTAAGGAGGACAACAATCAGAAAGTCCCAATTTAGCCTGTCAAATGCTTTGTTCATATCAAGCTTGAGGTTAAAAATAGACCTGTTAGTCTTATGAGCAGAGTGCAGAGCTTCATTAACTATGATAACTCCATCCAAGATTGACCTACCCTGGACAAAGCTTCCCTAGCATGGATCTATGATGTGGGGCAGAACATCTCTCATTCTATTTGCAATGGCTTTAGTTAGGATCTTGTAAGAAATATTGCATAGACTGATTGGCCTAAAGTCAACCATAGATTCAGGGGTTTGCTTCTTATGAATTAGAGATAGATTTGAGACCTTTTGGGATATGATTGCTTGCTTGGAATTATCTAACAAAAAAAATTACATCCTCACTTACGATGTCCCAAAAATCTTGATAGAAATGAGGGGAAAATCCGTTGGGTCCTGGGGCGTTGTCTGGCTCCATGCTAAACAAGGCTTCCTTAATTTCCTCATAAGAAAAAGGAGCTAGAATCTTAAGGTTTATATTCTCATTTATTATGCTAGGAATGGATTGCAAGAGAATATCTTTGGCCTCCTCATTGCACTACGATTCCTGACCAAGGATAGAATTGAAATAAGTTACTGCCTCCTTTCTGATTTTTGTTAAGTCTTGAGTAATAGAACCATCTATTTTTTTTTTAAATTTTATCTTGTTATTGCTTCTGTTTCTAAGCATGGTGACATGAAAAAACTTGGAATTTGAATCTCCATATTTCAACCAAAGAGCCCTTGATTTTTTCCTCCAATAGATTTCCTCATAGGCCAAAATGTTATGAAACTCTGCTAGTTTTGTCCGTTCCTCATGCCTAGTAGTTTCATCAGCATCACCATGTTGAATCATCTGATTAATTATCTTCAAAATTTCAACAACCTGTTTTTTATTTTCAAAGAGGTTTCCAAAGACCTCTTTGTTCCAAGTTCTAAGCTTTTCCTTAACAAACTTTAATTTGCCAACAATTTTAAAATTTGCACTACCCCTAACAGGCTGCTGCCACCACTGAATTAAGTTATCTATGAAACTAGAATGTTTGATCCACATAGATTGAAATATGAAAGTTTTATTAAAGGACAGAGAGTTAGGTATCTCCAACAAAATGGGATTATGATCAGAGGCAATTTTAGGAAGGTCTTGCAGGGTAGAATCACTGAATAGAGTTGTAGCCTCCTTTGATAGAAAAAACCTGTCAAGCCTTTCTTAAGTGAGATGACACCCTATCCGCCGATTGATCCAGGTATAATTTGCTCCTCTAAGTTTTACATACATCAACATGTTGGAGTTCACAAAGTCATTGAAATCATCCATGCTCCTGATAGGTGGTCCATTTCCACCCATTTTGTCTAAAGGGTAAAGAGGAGTGTTAAAATACCCAGCCATAATCCAGGGGATATTATGGAAGATTTCACTCAGATTGCCTAAGTACTCCCATAGTAGAGCTCTCCCTTGAATTGAAGTCGGGGCATAAATATTTGAAAGGATCCATGACCTAATGTTATTTATTTCCTTAAATAAAACACTAAGAACCCTATCATATTTTTGAATAATGGTGCCTTCTACTATCCGAGGATACCAAAAAGTCATAAGGCTTCTAGACACTCCTCTGGATGATTTGCAAACCATATCCCCTTGATTCCAAAAATTTTTTGCTACTTTTTTGACTGAATCTCATCAATTTTTGTTTCTTGCAACATGACAATAGTTGGATTGACTTGATTTATTATTGCAATTACTTCCTTGTGTTTGGGCAGGCCATTGAGGCCTCTCATGTTCCATGAGAGGAACTTCATTTATATTGTTTGGGATTTCTTCCTCTCCCCCTCCCTTGAGGGGGTTTTCATAATTTGTTGTCTTTAGAACCCGGAATATCCTATTGAAACAAGGTTCTTTGTTTTCCATTGGCAATATCATTATCAGTTTTAATTTTTTGATGCTCAGCATTTGATATTCTCCCTATTATTTTTTCACTGCCAAAATCTATAGGAGACTTCATAGTGCTCTTGATTTGTTTAGGACTAAACTATGGGAGGAAATTTTTTGCAGAACCGGACAACCATATTCCTCAGTCTGAAGAGTTTCACATATCTCCACCCCTACATCCAAATCTTCTCCTTTTTTCTTGTATTCCCCTAGTCTGCAGGATGACCCCTCAATAGGATTCACCTGGCTCCTAGCGATGATGTTAGGGAGATGAGATTTTTTATTTTCCAATTCTTGAACTCTATTCCTAAGTTCTTTAGCATTAGGGTTTGGCTTTGGGATGCCCACTGGGCTTGAAGTATTTTCAGCATAAGGATCCTGACTTGGATAAGGATTCTAGATATCGGGTATTAGGGTTTGGCTTTGTGATGCCCACGGGGCTTATAGTAATTTTAGCATTAGGGTTTGAGGATCTTGACTTGGATGGGGATTCTAGAGAGTCAGAAAGGTTAGCCTGAAGGTTCTAGGCTTCCATGTCTTTCGATAATCCTCCTACTCCCATATTGGATAGAATTAAAAATTTATTTGAAACTAGAGGATTGGAACTTACTTGAGTATTTTGGTTGCCAACAACCTATTATTTTCCTTTGTCCTGCTAGGACCCTGCACCTTCTCTTTTCTTTTTTTGGTAGACATAGTTTGCCTGATTGAAATCACCTCTGCCAGGGAAACTCCTCAAATTTCCTCTATCTAGCATTCCCTACTTTTGCTTTTCTCTATACATTGCAAGGTTAGGGCACTGATTGCATACATGTCCTTGATTTTTGCATTTTGCATAGAATGTTGGTCTGTTCTTGTATTCTACCAGCTATTTTCGATAGTATTCTCCATACTATAGCTCCACAAACCTTGGCAATTCATTATCCAAATTAGCATTTATGTAGATTCATGCATGAGTCATCCTTGTCCTGGTCAATGGAGATCAGGTCCACTATAGTTCTGGCTATGCCCTGTAGCCAATATTCATTGAAGAACTGGGCAGGTAGACTCGAGAGATGAACCCAAATAGGGACAATGTTAATATTTTGCTTTTTAGGGTCAAAATATTCACCCCATCATCTGAGAAAAAGGCTCCTTTTGCCCAGAAACCAAGGACCTCTTGTTAAAATGCGGTTAGCATCCTCCATATTGTTAAAATAGATAATGAAGAACCCTCGAGTTAGAGCTACCAACTCCAAGATGCCTACCAGTCACCATTTACCCATCGCCCAAGCCCTGATAGTCTCCATGTCCAGCCTACCTCCCAAAAACTTGCCTACTAGGGAGAATTCTTCCATTGAAAGAAAAAGGCTCATGGAACTTTCTAGGGCCAAAATTTTATTATTTACTAGAACTAGGGGCAGAAGAGAGAGAACCTCCTTTATTTTTCCTCTAATAGTCTTAGCAAAAGATAGCCACTTCTTGGGCCCTGCATTTTCCGTTGTATATTTTTTGTCGGGGTCTTTCTGAGGAGGGTTGGACCCCCGCATGATGCTCGCATCCAAATATGTCGTAGCCTGACCGCCTTCCTCTAGATCCTGACTTGATCCATGCTCAAGGTTACCACTTGCCCCTTTCATACCTGTTCTACCTCTGCCACCTTGGATGAGATTCTTGCCCAAAAAATTCAAACCCTCACTCCTGCCATACCCGTTAAACCTCAACTCACTCATTCCTCTTAGTAGCAATATAAAACATACCAGGAAAATCTAACAATCAGATTAATACTACTCAAATAATTACTGTGTACAAATATCCTCATATATAAGGCACATATCTTCAAACACACA